>JBBMKA010031705.1:0-24278 GCA_037833695.1 Sechiopsis laciniata
AGTTCTATCTAAGATTACGAATCCCGTTCCTATCATTCAAACATGCTCAACAACACATAAACCTAGCATGGTACTACGAACTTAAAAGCAGGAAATCAAACATGCTGTAAGAACAAACCTAGCATGGTACTAACATGTGAAACAGAAATCAAACATGCCAGCAGAACAGTTCAGCAGACAAGTTCCTATCCACTAACATTCCAATAACAGTAAGCAAATAAACAGGAAAGCAATCAGAGCAGTCCCGTAGGGTCCACACAACCCCGACAAGGAATCCTTACCTGGTAAGTCAGAGAATTGCAGAATAATAATAATAATAAAGTGCTCATTGAGCTGTAGTGTCAACACGAACCTAGTCACAAGCGAAACAGAAATATGTTAACTACTATCTAACAAACTATAGCCTAAACAGCCAAACAAGCCTCGGGAAGAAAAATACCCAGCGAAGGACTGCAGACTCGGAAGCTAAGTGTCTCTCGCTGTGTGCGTGCGGTAGGAATGACAATCGATGAACGGATCTGCTTCGCTGGGGCGAACGAACTGTTGGCAAGTGCTCTCGGTGCTGCAATGAAAAACCGCGAAGGCGAGAGATCGCGAGCACCAAAATGGCTGGCGAGCGCATTGCGGGACTGTAAACGGGAACGAGCAAACTTGTGGGTTTACTACACGAGAACGAGCGAAAAGGCAGAACATAAGCTGTGGAGAAGGACTTGGCTACAGCGAAACTGTGGTCTGCTGTGGCGAAGAACTTGGCTGCAGCGGAACTATGGTCTGCTATGACAAAGAACTTGGCTGTAGCGAAACTGTGGTCTGCTGTGACGAAATCTAGAAATGGAGAGGAATCGACTGATTTTTTTAGAGATTTGTGCAAAAATGAGAAGTGACAGCTAGGGTTAGAAGAATAGGGTATTTATAGGGCTAGAGGTCTAGCCTTCGAGTCCCAGCGAAGACGGAATAAACTCTTATTTTCTAATTTAACCAAAAACCACCTCCAAGCGTCTCAAATCACAAAGATAACCCTGGAGACCTGAAATCACGAATAACCCAAGTCCGATAAAACAGAAACACCCTGAAACCTGAAGTAATTACGAAACTGCCCCTGAAAGTAAAATTACCGAAATGCCCTCAAAAGCTCAAACTGTCCTAACGGCCCAATCGAAAAGTAGAAATACCAAACGAACGTACCTGGGGAATTGAAATGTAAAACTGGGCCGTTACATTCACCCTCTCAGTCTGACCTGTCAAACGCAGAAAGTTGCAAATCTCTACGATTGATGTCTGCTCTGCCTAAGAACTTACTACTTCAATTTTGACGGGATCAACCAAAATACCATCTCGAGAAACCATATGGCCTAAGAAGGCCACCTGCTCTAGCCAAAACTCACACTTGAAGAACTTTGCATACAATTTGTTCTCCTTCAAAGCTATCAACACTAACCTCAAATGATTGGCATGATCCTCCTTAGTCCAAGAATAAACCAAAATGTCTTCGATGAATACAATGACAAAGTTGTCCAAAAATGGTTTGAACACTCAGTCTATATGTCCATGAATGTTGTTGGTGCATTGGTGAAACCAAACGACATTACCACAAACTCATAGTGACCATATCTCGTCCTGAATGCTGTCTATTGAATATCCAAATCTTTGATTTTTAGATGATGGTACCCTGATCTCAAATCTATCTTGGAGAATACTGATGCTCCTTGAAGTTGATCAAACAAGTCATCTATGCGAGGCAACGAATATCTATTCTTTATTGTAACCTTGTTCAGCTCTCTACAGTCAATGAAAAAGCGCATCGATATGTTCTTCTTCTTTATAAATAACACTGGTGCTCCCTATGGGGACACACTAGGATGAATGAAACCCTTATCTAATAACTCTTGCAGGTGAACCATAAACTCTTTTAACTTAGCTGGCGCCATCCGATATGGAGCTTTCAAAATAGGGAGAGTCCCTAGCTTGAGCTCGATAGTAAAGTCAATCATCCTCGGCCTCTGTAAGCTTGACAACTCCTAACGAAACACATCCACAAACTCTTGAACCACTGAAACGCTATCCAAAGACAACACTGAACGACTATCGATTGTCAACTTGGCTAGATAACCCCAAGCTCCTCGAGCTAATAAACGACTGGCTTTCTCTCTCAAAATTATCTGTGGACAACATCCACTCATGACACCTTGACTGCATCATCATACGTCTATGGCTTCTACGCTCAAACATCCTGGCGAACTGCTTGCTTAAGCCCACCCACAAAGGCCTTGATCTTGAGCTCCTCGGTCAAAATTAAATGTGGTGCAAAGTAACCAAGCTCAGTAAACTATTTCTCGTACGCGGTCACAAACATGTCTCTTTGCTTCAGACCAACAAAGGCAGCTATCTTCTCTTGCTCAGCCTCCTCGGTGATATACTTTTTCATGAACTTCGTCCAGAAAAACTACCACGTAGCTGGGGGTGAACCTGCTGGTCTAGCTCTATCTGCAGACTCCCACCACCAAATAGTTGTATCTGTCAACACAAACACAGCACATCTAGGCCTCTATTCATCCAAGCAACCCATATTACAGAATATAGTCTCCATGCAAGCTAACCACTTTGTAGTATCTTTTGGATCCTCAGACTTGGCATCGAACTCCCAAGGATTAAATTTTTAGAACTCTTTGATCCATTTTCTAGCTTCCACTAGGGCAAGAGGTACAAACATGGCAGGTGGGGGCGGCGGTGCTGCTGGTGGCACTCCTTACTGTTGGAACATCGCTGCAAACTGCACGAATTGTGACTCAGCTCTCTACGAGGCGAGCATGGTCAAAACCATCTCCTAAAAGGTCGCAATCGTATCCCCTTCGGTAGCTTGTGGAGGAATACCAACAGGCGGCTGCTGCATTGCTGAACTCTAGGCTCAGTAGAGGACGAAGGAATATCTGTTGTCAAGGTTGCTGTTATACGACCATCACCAGTCGCTGCTACGTTTACCTGACTCTGAGTTATCGGTCTCCCCAAAATCACAACCTGTTAGTCCACGCACATGACTAACCATACAGGCAACCCACAAAAATATGTAAGCTAGACACTAAGTGCATTAACAAAACCCTAATGAAAACCGACATACCTTACAATCGCTAGAATGCTGAAGATCATGGGAAAAAACTATAACCTACTATGTTGGTCAGTCTACAGAATCTATGACTCTGTGCTCTGATACCAAATGTAAGGACTCATAATTTTAAACGACGTTTCTTCGTCATGGTGACTCAAAACAGTTACAAACATGCACTAGAAGAATTTACAAACTTTTAATCAACTGCTCCTGTTGAATTATTTCAAATAATAAATAATGATAAGCCCTTGGCCAAGGTGTTCAAAAGCAAAATGAATTAAAATAAATGAATGAAATTTCAAATAATGGTTAAGGCATTCATGCCCAGCAGTTAAAACACTTTCAACCAGAAAAATAACATGAGTTCTCTATAACAACATGCTTCAAGGAAATAATGCTCAACTAGCCATCCTATCTACTAATCACTAACGCAACAAGCTTCGCCCATAATTACTTCAGCAATTCCCAGCTAACCGTCTCGGTGGTGTCTCTGGTGGAAATATAGAAACCATAAAAATGGTAAGTATAACAGAATACTCAGTAAGAACTCCCCAATAGGGTTACAATGCACAAGGTAGAGTCTAACATGCTAGCATACATATCTAATAGCTCTCAAATATAGCATTATTGAGGTTAATATCTTAATATATTCTAAATATATTGTGCATTAATTGAATGAACTTTAGAGTTAGAATAGCATTAAGATGAAAATTTTATATAAATAAGATACATGTATGATTTATGAGCTTAAACATAAAAGGCTAAGGAAATTAGCGCATTTTAGAATAAAACTTGAATGTTGAATGCTTTTTGTACTTAAATGCCAAAGATACCATGTTGCGCTAATTTATTGCTATATTTACAGGAATTGGAAACATTATTAACATCGTATCTAAGAGAATTTGAAATGCTAAAAGCATTGCGAATCGGAACAACAAGCAAATAATTATAGAATTGTGAGATCTTCCAAACAATATTTGTGAATGACAAATATCCGTTGCGAAAATAAAACAAGTTTTTATAAAGAATTAATGTAAAGTGATGAGGAAATCAGAGCAGTACGGAGATGAGAAGAGTAATGCAGAGCTGGAAACATTGATGCGAAAGCCGCAGATCAAGTCATATCCAAAAGCCTCAATAAGGAAAGAATCGGATGTAGAGAGAATGCCAACTATCAAAGACCAATTGTGATAATCATGGGATTTATACCTTAATCAACAAAGATGTGATTGAGGAGATCTGTCGCAAGAATCAGGGGATAAGCTGCCAAAGATAAAATGCAATAAAGATATTTCTAAATGCAATCCTTTCCTTCCAAGTAGATTCCTTAGTCCCCAAGCATCTCAAAGCCTATAAATAGGAGAAGAACCAAGAGAGAAGTGTGCCTATTTTTGGAGTTCTTCTCCCATGCTTGGGAGTAGGAATTCGAAGCGAAGTTCATGTTCCTATTGACACGGAGTCCTGTTCTTCAAGCAGTCGCCACCATTTACTGCTTTTCAGTTTATCTTTCCTTTGTTTATTTTATGCTTTATTTATTTTTAGCACCATTGTTTCCCTTTCGCACAGTTCTTGCATTTGAATTAATTCAGTTTTCTTGTGCAACGACTTTCACTTTATTCTTATTTATTCTTTTCCTTACTTTCATGTCTAGCTAAGAATTTTAGGAAAAGATTTAGGGTATGGGTTGTAGAAGCATGAACTAGGGTAAAGGGAGTTGTTAATTGAAGCATGTTGAATTAGGATCTTAATTAAATAGTAAATGTCGACCGATTATCCGCATGCACTAATAGGTTGTAAATCGAAAGAGGAAATAACCTAAGGCTAGTTTGCATGGTCAGTAGGCTAGTATTAAGTCTTTCGTACTTTAAATCAGAGTTTAGAGATAAACGCGTAACTACTGCATACGCTGCACCAGTTGATAATTACATTGAGTCGCAACGAAAGTTAGTCTTAATGCGAATGATAGCAGAAGCGAATGTTTGTTAGGCAAAGTATGTCAATTACTATTTACCGCAATTTACCCTAGGAAGTGTTAGATGCGTCCCATAACCTTAACTTGAGCCTTACTTAGTTAATTTTGCATTTTAGTTTTATTTTCTCATTTAGATACAAAACAAAACCAAAAGAGGAGAAAAGAGTAATTTTGCGTCCCCTAACACCTTTTTTTTTTTTTTTTTTTACTTTCTTGCACGACTCTTAGATTAATTAATTGATTATAGACATCAATCCCAGCAAAAAATGATAAAATATAAATACTTATCACTTCTTGCACTTTCGACCTCGTATACTTGTGTGAATGAGATTCCCAGGCGTGAGGCTTTAGCAATAAAGTCTCATACTTAGAATTTATCATTAGTTTATTTATACCAAACCAAAAAATCGCATCAATATCCATTCACAGCTTCACTTTTAACTTTCTACTTGGTCATGAGATTCGTTACATGACTTGCTTGTGAGGCCCTTAAGACACTCACATGTTCTAGACAATACGCTGGTCATGAAGTTTGTTACAAAACTTTCTAGCTCAAACACAACTTTTCTCTACTAGTGTATTGACGACTTAGATCCAGGTGAGCCATCTACCTGACACTCGGTACATGTACGCATACACCGCATGGTGCTGTAAACCAGTCAGGTGCAGGCCTACACAGCCTGACCTAGTCTAGGTCGACATGCCTAAATACTCGAAGAAAAGTGTCCACTGAGTCACGGTATTGGAGGCCCTCACCAGCGATCCGAGTCAGCCTATTCACACCTATCACCCTAAGTTAAGACCCTCTCATAGTAGGCATACACTATGATTAGGGCCCGCCTAAAAGGGCTACAAACTAGGCATCGTCGGGGGTGGCATGTTACATCACATCCCCAGCTATTATGCGCGGGATTAAATCCTCACAGTGACCCAATGAGAACAACATACGTTGTGTTCTCTATAGCCTCTAGATGATGACAACTAAACAGTTCCATAACAGGAGGATTTAATAGCCTAGTCTTAATAGATCACCAAACATGCTCAATAGCTCAACTGACATCCTAACAGGATACTAACATACATGATCGTGACTAGCTATAAACCAAAACATGTCATCACAACGAACATACCAAACAAGGAACAATAGAACATGCATTTAAAAGAATTGACACACCAGTACCCCATAATCCCGACGTACTTACAGAAACATGTTTATAAATTAATATAGAGAATAGTACTTCGGGACAACACACAAACAATCATAAAATAACAAACACGCATTTATACATAACAAAACACAGTAGACTTCACCAGGTGTAGGGTCCACACAACTCGGGTAGAGAATCCTTACCTAAAGAAAAATTACAGAACAATTACCACAATCACCAACATTTGAGAATTCGAACCACAAACAACCTATCAATTTGTATCCAAAAACCAAATCGCTTTAAATCATTCTTAATAATGCCATCTAATAGCTCTCAAATAGAGTGTATTTTAGGCTGTAATAGTTTTTTTTATTCTTAGGATTAAGAGAAATAAATGAGCATTAGTAGGAATTTGCGAGCATAAATCATAGAAATCAGCATGCATTTATAAAGTAGCATCAGAAGCACAATTCGCGGAATAAGTACGAATATTGTACGACTTTGCGCTTAAAAGACTATTTAATGTAGGGAATGCTGAACACTTATGCTGGAGGGACAAATCAATGCGAGCAGTAACACACAAAGAAGACTCACGCATTTCACAAGGCGGTCACATTCGAAGAATCACACCAACAAGGAAAGAACAGAGAATCAATAAAGCAATTAAATTGGTGTCAATCAAATAAATTCCAGCGAAAATTAAGAGATCCTGCGTTAATAATTATTCTCTAGCTCACCTAGGCTTGTTGATCAAGTAAATCAACTCTATAAATTACAAGAAGGAAGCCGAGGTTCGGTGAGCTGGTCGAATGGCCAGAAGCCAATCCATGCGAGAAACAAGTGGTGGTGTTCGTAGAAGCTAATGACAAGGGGACTGCACACTTCACAACCTAGCCAATTTTTTTTTTTTTTTTTTTTTATTGTTTTCTAGGACTAGTTGTGGTTATAAACATCTCTTAGTCATAATAAAATCAGCTGGTTTAAACTTCTTACTTGTGTTTATATCTATGCTGTGTTATAGGAGTTTTGCATGAATATTTTTTAATAGAAGCATGTTAGGAGCGTAGGTTAAAGAGTAGAAGCATGTTAGGAGCCAAGCAGAGGAACGAACTAACAAGACCGAACCGAAGGAGGAAAACGAAGAATCCATAGAAGAGGATCCAGAAGAAGGTGAACCATGCGAGGATGAAGACGAAAACTACCCTAAAAAGGCTGAGGTGTTTAATGAAGGGGAATAACAACACCCAAGGTTCTGCAATATTAGAGTTCAGTATATGAGAACAAGGATGTGTCTGAAAGTTCTGCAGCATCAGCCGAGCATTAAGATTGGAATCTAAAAAGGAGCAACCGTTGTGTCAATTAATGTGGAGGAAGAATTCATTGCTCTAGAAGGCAAGGGATTTAACCGAGAAATAGGCTTGAAGGGGGTCTCTGAAGAAATAGTTTTGAAAATTGAGCAATTGGGGTGGAAGAGGTATTTCAACCCCATGATGAATGCCACAATGGATTGGGTGCGACAATTTTATGCAAATCTAAACGATGAAAGACCACTATTTTCACGAGTAAACGGTTAACTAATTGATTACCGAGCAGTCGCATGGAAAAAAGCACTGACATCACCTAATGTTCTTGGAACATTATGCCAGCAGTTGATTAATTCTCCCACTGATGAGCAAATGCAAGAAAGTCTGACATTAATAGGAGCAGTGAGAGCTGAATGGAACGATGCAACATTAATTCAAGCATACATGATTCTGGAAGACCTACAGGACTAGTTGAAGCTTATAGAACATCTATAATGCCATCGACAAATAGGGCACTAATCAAAAGAGAACAAGCAATATTGTTATTCGCAATTAAGTTTGGAGCGCATATCAACTTAGGAAAGATTCTTAAAGTAAAAGTACAGCACTGTGCAAATAACATAAAGGAATACATGTGCTACCCGTTTGCAATAACGTAACTATGCATTGATCAGGGCATCAGGCCGTAGCATTACGATAAAATCATGCGAATATTTCTAACAAGGAACAATGAAGCAACAGAAAAGAAGGACAATGGAGACATGGTGGCCGTAGTTGGACTAGCGAAAAAATTAGATAAGCTCTACAAAACTACACAGGAATATTTGACGTACGAAGAGGAACTCGATGAGCTTTTCATGATCCACATGGTAGCAATGGAAGAGCACTACGAATGGCCTGAATTTCCAAAGCATATACTCAACGCAGAGTAGGGTAATCGCAGCGGCAATGCAGAATCTGAGATGGAAGTCCCGCTCTCTTATTTTCCTTAGTGCATTTATTTATTTCCTTTCGCATGTATTTCACTAGTAGTCGCAATTTAAATTTGATAGGATCATGCATCTAGATTCGTTAAATTTAAACATTTATCTATTTCCCTGCTTGAATATCTAATAAATTAGCAATTTCCCATTGAAAGCTTAAGATAGCATTATTATTGTAAAACTAAGCTTAGCAGAAAATGCACTTTCAATTAGAAGAATTCTTAAGTTTTCCTTGATCCAAACCTAGCATTAGAATAATCCTTATCATGAAAGACAAAGAAAACCAAAATTTCACAAGGAAGTCTTAGAGCTTGAGATAGAGTACTACAATCATAGTAATAACTAAGTTTGGGGGAATTAAGCCTCACCTTCATTGGGACAATGAAGACTTTAAGTGGGGGTGAGGGTAGCCTGGGGAGTGATTGCTGAAAAGAAAGAGCGATGAGGAACAATCTATCAGTCATGGTAAGGAAGATTTTAAGCAAAACTTGAATCTTTGGGAAAGTTTGAAAATTGAAAAGCGAAAAAAGGTTATTGCTAAGAAAATGATATGTGGTAAGACCTGCTGATTTTATGTTTGAAAAGAGAAAAAGCTAATCTAACTATTAGAATAAGCTAACAAGCAGCATGCATTACTTGGGACAAGCAATGAATTAAGTTTGGGAGTTTGATAGCTCTCAAATAGAGCGTATTTTAGGCTGCAATAGTTTGCTTTATTCTTAGGATTAAGGGAAATAAATGAGCATCAGTAGTAAATTGCGAGCATAAATCATAGAAATCAGCATGCATTCATAAGTAGCATCAGAAGCACAATTCGCAGATTAAGTACGAATATTGTACGACTTTGCGCTTAAAAGACTATTTAAAGCAGGGAATGCTGAACACTTATGCTGGATGGACAAAGGAATGCGAGCGGTAACACACATAGAAGATTCACGCATTTCACAAGGTGGCCGCATTCGAAGAATCGCACCAACAAGGAAAGAACAGAGAATCAATCAAGCAATTTTGGTGTCAATTAAATAAACTCTAGCAGAAATTAAGAGATCCTGCACTAATAAGGATTCTCCAACTCACCTAGACTTGTTGATTAAGTAAATCAACTCTATAAATTACAAGAAGGAAGTCGAGGTTCGGTGAGCTGGTCGAATGGCCAGAAGCCAATCTATGTGAGAAGCAACTGGTGATATTCATAAGAGCTGCTGACAAGGGGACTACACACTTCACAACCGAGCCAATTCCATTTTTTTTATTGTTTTCTAAGACTAGTTGTAGTTATAAACATCTCGTAGTCGTAATAAAATCAGCTGGTTTAAACTTCTTACTTCTGTTTATATCTTTGCTGCGTTATAGGAGTTTTGCATGAATATTCTTGAGTAGAAGCATGTTAGGAGCGTAGGTTAAAGAGTTTTACACTGCTGCATTACTATTTTATACATACACGTCGATTAGCTACCCACGTATATAACTTGCGGTGAGTTCAGAAGAAGGAACCACATGGTGACATAGTATAATACAATAGGTTGAAGGAAAGTCTTTGCATTATTTAAGGAGTTAGGAATAACCTCACTATTGCTCGCGTCGCCCCGAGTTAGTATGGAGTTCGCAGTAGAAGTTGGTTCTGCCGTAAATCATTAAGTATAGAAGTACTTATTGGTAGAGGGAAGCGAGAAACTCGATAACTAGTTCCGCGCTCTTAATATCTTCTACAACTGTCTATTTATCACTACTCATTGCATTCATATTTA
Organism: Sechiopsis laciniata; assembly: GCA_037833695.1. NCBI lineage: Eukaryota > Viridiplantae > Streptophyta > Magnoliopsida > Cucurbitales > Cucurbitaceae > Sechiopsis > Sechiopsis laciniata. Next base: position 10,259 of record JBBMKA010031705.1, read on the forward strand.
TTACTGTTAGCATTGGCTTCATTTTATTATCAGCATCAAAAGAAAAACAACAACCATCTCAACCATGCATTTACTTTCTGCACAACTCTCGACTTAGCAATATTAGTTCTAGAAATCAATATCTGTGGGACCGATAAAATTTGTATACTAATTACTAGTGCGATTCGACCGCGTATACTTGCGCGTAAGCGATTCTGAGGTTTACTTAACAGTTTAACTCAAAATTAATTACTACGATTATATTAGCACTAAAAACGCTCCAATCACCATCAAACTTTAAATCAGCAAGACCGATTCTCCTAACTTACCCAAAATTCGGCAGCGAGCACGGTTGTCCAAATCAAGCGGGGTTTCAAAATGAATCGAATAGAACGCAACACGAAGTTCACACTACAAACAACCTATCAATGACTCTAATCAACACAAAACCCAAAACACCAATTCAATTAGTAAAACCCATCCAAGGTTTTACAAATCTAACATAAAAGATAAACCCAAAATAACAAAAGAGGACTTACCCACAAATACCAATAGATCCGACGTCGAACAAGCTAGGCACGCGGCTGCGAGGCACGAGAAAATGAGCTATTGTGGCGCTGATCATGGCTGGGAAAGCGGCACCGATGGAGGCATCACAATCGATGGCTGGGTGAGGTGGTGGTCGGCGTGGATCCCGAGACTGGGTGGCGTGGGGCGGAGGTGTTGCACGAAAGGTCAGGGGTTATGTCTCGAGCGACCAGGCAGAGCGGTCTGTGATGGAGGCAGCACGATGAGATCGACGACGAGCAGTGGACGAGCATCGATGGCTATTGGGGTAGGTGAAGAGGAGGCTAGGGTTTGAGCTTGATGGAGAAGAAGAAGAGGACTCAAAGTTGACCCCTATTTTTTTTTCTTTTTATTTCTTTTTTGTTATAACTTAAATGGGCTCTTTTACTTTTTTTTTTTGTTTTTATTTTAAAAATAACCCAGCCATTTCCTTTTCATTTAAACTAAATGACCCAATCTTTTTTTTTTTTCAAATAACTTAATAACTAAAAGAACTTTTATTTAAAAATTTTCTTTTACAATCCTAATTTACAATTTTCGGAGCGTTACATATATATTTCGATTCGGTTCAATTTTTGTTGGTTTTTTAAAATGAAAACTGAATTGAACCAATATTTTTTGGGTTTTCACATTACAAATCAATATGTCTAACTTTGTGCTAAAAGTACAAATCAATCCATTAGATCGGTTCGGTTTTCAGTTTTTAAATTTTTTGTTGCACCCCTTATCTTCCCTATTTTTCTTTTTCGAAATTGGTTGTAGGTTGTTGGTATTGCAACCAATTGTCCCACATGGAAAAGAAAGGGGAAAATTCATTGGTATAAAATAGGATGACCACAACCTCCATTGGTATGAGGCCTTTTGGGAGATGCCCAAAAATAAAGTCATGAGGGTTATGCCTAAAGTGGACAATATCATACCAATGTGGAGGGTCTCGGGTAGAGTAGGTCATTCCTAACAAGTGGTATCAGAGTCATGCTCCTTTCATAGCCTCCGTTAGCTTAATCCCCCCAAAAATCGATATACAAATTGAGCCTAGTCATAAGTAAAGTTTCGTGGTTGGGCCTTCATAGCGGAAAGTGTTGAGCTCAAATGTAATTCGATTAGATGACGTTACCTTCTAGGGGAGGCTCGTGGTACTTTGGTAGAGGGGAGGATGTTGGTGTTGCAACCAATGGTCCCACATGGGAAAGAGAGGGGAGAGTTCACGGGTATAAATAGGATGACCACAACATCCATTGGTATAAGGCCTTTTGGGAGATGCCTAAAAACAAAGCCATGAGGGCTATGCCCAAGTGGATAATATCATACCAATGTGGAGGGTCTCGAGTAGAGTAGGTCGTTCCTAACATAGGTAACAAGCATCTTTATTTTGAATACATTAACTTTTTAAAAATATTTCATATATAGCAAAATAAGAAATATATAACTTGATTGAAATTTATCAATTTCAAGTCTTACTTTATTAAAACTACTTAGTTTCATCGAATCAAAGCTTAGTTTTGTGAATTTCAAAAAAAAAAAAAAAAACATAGTTTTGTGACTATCAATTTAATTAGTTTCTTTTTTATTATATTTAATTATTTTTCTAAAATTTTGACATTTGTAATTTTTTTTTTTTTTTTTGTTACTCATGAAAAGTTTGCCCTTTTAACATCTACCTTTATTTATATTTTCAAAAGCTAAGTTTAAAATTTTTAAAAAAAAAATTAAAATTTTGTTTTGATGTTTTCTTTAAATTAGGATTCAAATACTTAAGAGAAAATGAAACCTTTTTGGAAAGAATTTGAGTGAAAACAAACTTAAAATTTCAAAAACTAAAGCTCTTTTGATAACCATTTGGTTTTTTGTTTTTGGTTTTTGAAAATTAAGTTTATTTTTACTCAAATTTCCTACAATGTGATCTATCTTTCCTACAATGTATCCAACTTTTCTTAAGAAAGCATATGAATGCTAACCAAATTTTAAAAATAAAAATAAGCTTTTGGAAGCTACTTTTTTTGTTTCCAAATTTTTGTTTGGTTTCTTAAAATATAGGTAAAGTGAAGATATCCAAGTAAGAAAAAACCTATGGTAAAGTAGTTGTTGTAGGTTTAAATTTCAAAAATAAAAAACTAAAAATAAAATTGTTATCAAACAGAGTTTAAATAATTATCTAACGAGACCTAACTTTTTTTAGTAGATAGAGATCATTGGGTATAAGGGTGGTTTAGGTTAAGTTATTATAATTAATCCATATTTTGGGGGAGAGGGACCACAAACTTTACATATAGGGTACTATTAGTCTCAAACATAGGTTATCATAACTCTCATATTATAATAACTAGCAACTCAAACGTGTTATTATAACCTCTCGTGTTATAGTAACCTTCATGTAAATGATAATACATTGTTTATAATAATTCAAATGTCTCCCTAAATACACTTCAAGATCTCCACTTTGAAATAATTCGAGATTCCCATGAAATGGACATCTGGATTACCACATTCTTTTGCAAGAATGTGAGATACCTGGGCATTTCAAGATGCCCATATATCTTAGGATGCCTGTAAACACGAGATTTCGACCGACAAATAAAATCGAGACACGTGTAAATTAAGAATTTGTATTTGGATTGATTTGAACATGTGCGAGTGTGGAGTACAATCTCTAATTTATTCCTCTGATTCTTTCTCTCTCATATACAAATATCTCGAGGGCTTTATAACTTTTTTTCTCGAGGTTGAATGTGTCTTAAGGGCTTTGCAGCTTGTTCTTGAGGTTGATTTGTTTCGAGGACTTTGCAGCTTGTTTTTTATGTTGGATTTGTCTTGAGGGCTTCACAGCTTCTCAAGGTTGACTTTATTGATGTCAGATCACTCTTTGACTTGTTGTGCTTTTGATCCGTCGTTGATTTGTTGATCTTTTATGTTGATCGGTCTCTGACTTGTTGATCTTTGATCGGTCGTTGATTTGTTGATCTTTGATCGGTCATTGACTTGTTGATCTTCAGTGATGATCGGTCTCTGACTTGTTGATCTTCTATGATCAATCGTTGACTTGTTGATCTTCTATGATGATTGGTCTCTAACTTGTTGATCTTTGATCGATTGTTGACTTGTTGATCTTCTATGAATTGATCGGTCTCTGACTCGTTGATCTTTGATCAATCGTTGAATTGTTAATTTTCAGTGATGATCGGTTTCTGACTTGTTGATCTTTGATCGGTCTGACTTATTGATCATTGATTGGTCGTTGACTTGTTGATCTTTAGTGATGATCGGTCTTTAACTTATTGATCTTTGATCGGTCGTTGACTTGTTAATATGTTTGAATGATGCACTTAAAGATCATGATGTGTGTTCTTCGTGTTTGCTTGCCGATTTTTGGAATTTCTTGATCTTTAAAGTGTTTTTGGACTTCAAAAGGGTGTTTGATCCTTGGAGATTTGGAGAGTCTTCAGTTTGGTGGAATTCTCTTTGGAGCTTCAGATCTCTGCTCCCTTCAAATGAAGTGAGCTTCCCTATTTGTAGAGTTCTGATGGACCATGGGCTTGGCCTTTGGGACTGGACCTTTTGGGCTTGGATTCTATGGATTCTTCACTAAACGAGCTTTGGTCTGGTTTAATTTTGAATCAATTCAAGATAAAACCAACTTTTGGCCCAGTTAAATTTTGAGAAATAGTATCCCAAAATTTAATTTAATTTTACCATTAAATTTGGGATAATAACGTGGCAAACAATGACTGTCCGGAATTTCTCAGTCAACAAATGCCCCATTTTTAGGTTCATGCACTGACATGTGTGGATGATTCTCGAAAAAGATAATTTGGAGTCGATGTAAGACTTTTAGTCTTGGATGTCAACTATACAATGTATAATTTAATTTGAATATGAACTTTGCTCATACAATTTGATTTTTCCTTGCTTGACCTAAAGTCTTGATTTGAAATTAAAGTAGGGTTTATGGCCTACTTAATTGTGAGCATGAACTAATTTTACCCAAACTTTAATTTGAAAATGGGATAAAATTCTAATTCTTGGAATAATCTCATTCTCCTTGAATATGGTTGAGCTTTGAACTTGACACCAAATTTCAAAATAGTTTACAAAATAGTTTGAAATTTCAATAATTTGGCACCCTTGAATCTACTAGCATCAATTATCACACGCCAATTCCAATTGGCTTGGTTTTAAAGTTGAACAAACTTTTATTGCTTGAACCATGTTGAGCATTTGAACTTGGTTGTGCTTTTTGCGTGCATGAAATCCTCGAAAGAATCTAGAGTTCACGTGATACTTAAATTTCAATGAAACTTTGATTTTAATCTTGATTTGAAATTCCTCAAATTCAACTTGGTTTCAATTTTGATTTGAAACTTCTCCATTCGATTGCTCAATTTTAGTTTCAATCTTGATTTGAATTTCACCAATTCATACATCCAAGTTTAAATTTGAAATAAATCTTGAATGGCTTTGAATTTGAAATTGAATCTACTTCTGCATACATGAATTTGGTTAGAACTTTTTCATTGCCGAAATCAAAAGTTGAAATAATTTGAAGTTAACTTACGACTTCAACTTCAAAGGAACCTTGTTTTGATTAGTTTCAGCTTGAATCTCGAACTTGAGGAAAAAAATTAATTGATTTTGACTTAAATTTGAACCAACTTCATTGTTTGGACTTTATAAAGTTTTGAGATTTGATGAGGCTTTGAAGTGAATGGACAATCTTGAATTTGAAATTCACCCACTCCGAAAAGGTATTCAATTTAGAAATCGAGGCATTTCTAACGGATTCAACTCACGATTGAGTTAACGTAAGCCCCCTTTTGGCATATTTTTTAGATGGAGCAATTCAATATTGCCTATTTAAATTATGAATTTAATTTAATTTTTTTTCTTTTTCAAATTGAATTCATTTTCTTCAACTTTGATAGGCAATTGGCGCTTAGAATGGATTATTTCAACCAACATCAAAGATATTTGAATTACATATTGTGGATAACCGTCAATCTTTGATTTGCTTCTATTAATTAATTAAAATGAAAAATATGAAGATTTGATTCCATGTATTTTATAAAATCTTGAAAATTTGATTCCAATTTTCCTAGCACGAAGATACATAATTAAATCATAGAATTCGTGAAATTGAGTGGCCGCTGGTGTTCGTTCAAGTTGATTTGATTCCATGTATTTTATAAAATCTTGTTTGGTTCACAAGCCAAACAACGTCAGAGTTGTATGCTGCAATAAGGTGGAGATCCGAGTTTGAGAGACACGCTGCTATGGCCTGAAGTTATTTACAAATGCTCGCTTAAACCGCCCGCGAGCCGCACAAAGTTCATATTCGTCATATTAATGCTTGCTGTGTTAAAGGTTGCCGTGGAAGTTTGATGTAATATGCGAGAGAGATGGAGTTTAGATAGAAGGGAAACGCAGAAAGAAACTTGAGAATGTGGGGGCGGCGGCAGCTTTGAGAAATAAAACAATAGTTTTTTTTTTTTTTTTTTTTTTTTTTTTTTTTTTTTTTAACAGTGGTTTCCCTTCTTCTTCTTTATTTTTTTTTCTTCTGTGTTGCAATACATCCATCCATCATAAGTGATTGCATACATAGTTTTAAGATGTTTATATCCATGCGTTGCTCTTGATTTTGTAGATGTGATGTCCAATACAAGATATACTTTCTCTTAAAAGTTGAGCTACCATCATTTGCAGTAGGATTGGTGGTCCAAATTTGAAGACAAGACTAACTATCATAGTTTGAAGATAATAAAGTGAGTGCCAGAGTTTGAAGACAAGTGTGGTAAGCCAAAACGAGTTGTCAAAACTTGAAAAGAAGCTCAAGGACTTGAAGAAGAAACATCGACCACGTCGTACTTGAAGGAGCGGCAACCACGTCAGATTTTGAAGAAGTAACAATTACGCCAGAACTTGAAAACGAACCAGCGACAACTTCAGAACTTGAAGAAAAAGCAAGCCTAACATCAAACGCCATGCCATATGTAAGAACTCGAAGACCAAGTCATGCCATCCGTCAGAACTTGAATACGAAGTCATGCCATCTGTCAGAACTTGAAGACGAAGTCATGCCATCTGTCAGAACTTGAAGATGAAGTCATGCCATCCATCAGAACTTGATGACGAAGTCATGCCATCCGTAAGAATTTGAAGACGAAGTTAAGCCATCCGTCAAAACTTGAAGACGAAGTCATGCCATCCATCAAAACTTAAAACAAAGTCAGGCCATCTGTCAGAACTTGAAGATGAAGCCATGCATCTGTCAGCCATCCATCAGAACGTGAAGATGAAGCCATGCATCCATCAACTATCCATCAAAACTTGAAGACGAAACCATGCCATCCGTCAGAACTTGAAAACAAAGTCATGCCATCTATTAGAATTTGAAGACGAAGCCAAGCCATCGGTCAGAATTTGAAGAGGAAGCCATGCCATCCGTCAAAACTTGAAGATGAAGCCACAATGCTAAACGTCAAAATATGAAGACAGAGCAGCCACAATGTCTGAATTTGAGAGAATGGCTTCGACCTCGATTTTGAAGAGAGTGATGATCTTAAACTTGGATAGAGCAGACGAAAACCTCAAATTTTGTGAGAGCGACGATGACCTTTCTTTGAAGAAAGTGAAGACAACCTCGATTTTGGAGACAGATACGATGCCCTCGATTTTAGAGAAAATAGCTAAGACCTCAAACTTAGGAGAGCATCGACAACCACAAACTTAGGGCATCAATGAATTTGAACTTTGAGAGAGCAGCGACAACCTCGAATTTGGAGAGAGTAATAACAATCTTGAATTTTGGAGAAAGTGCCAATGACCTCAAACTTAGGGAGAGCATCAACAACCACAAACATGGAGAGGATGACAAAAATTTTAAACTTGAAGAGTGCAATGATGATCTCGATTTTTGGAGAGAGCGTCAACAACCTTAAATCTAGAGAAAACATCAACAATCTTGTATTTGGAGATAGCATCGATGACCTCAAATTTGAAGAGAGCAAAGACAATCTCACTTTTGGAGACAACGCCCAATATTAACTCTGAACTTGAAAGAAGGAACCGTGAAATCTAGACACAAACGTTGGACTTGAGAGGAACGAATCTCAAATAAAGTACTAGCAAAACCTTTTCGTATCCATCCATCTTGAATGTACCGTTTTCATAGTGTGTAAAACTTTTTTTTTTTTAAGAAAGAAACTGAACTTAAAGTTTTGTATTAAGTTGCCTACGTACCCTTTGAATGGAAGGGATCAAGTCATAACGTAGTTCATAATATTTTTTTTTTTTTGAATTCTTGGGCCATTTACATTTCTTACTCATGTGGGCCAAGGATAGCTTGTAGTTTATACTCATACGCTGAGTAGGGGTGAAATAAAAAACCAATAACTGGCTGAATCGAACCGAACCGAATCGATCCAATGGATCAGTTCAATTTTTTAGAAGAGCATTGGATCAATTGGTTTCATATGGCAGAAAACTGATTTTTTTCGATTCGGTTAAAAAAACCGAACCGAAATGATACTATAAATAATAATAAAAAAGAAACCCTAACTCAGAACAGAACGTCTTCTCCTTCTTTTCTCGCGACTTTTCTCCTTCTTTTTGAACGATTTTGCCTCTTCAATTGGTCGCCACTGCTTCTTTGCTCTTCGCGATTTTGCCTCTTCAGCCGTGATTTGCGTTTTCTTTGCCAAGGTTCTTTGGTTTCCTTTTCCTCCTTCGAACGAGCTTGTTGATTACTTCTCTGTGGTTGTAAACTGTGCAAAATCGTTGGCTTGAAATCTTGAAAATGTCGGTATTCTTTCAAAAATCTTGAAATTAATATTTTAATTTAGTTATTTTGAAGAGTAAGGATGCATTTTATGAATCGAAGTACAGAAAATAGGCATCGTGATGTATTATCTGGGTAGTAATCGGTCGTTTACTTCTTGATTTTAAGATTTTGTTCTTAATCTTTCTTTGCTTCATTTTCTGCCATCCTATTTTTTGTAAATGTGATGCTGATTCGAAAATCTAACTCCAAGTCTGCTGCTAAAAATAGAATTTATTCCTGAATTATTGATACTACTATGAAAACCAATTTTATTTTAGAGAATGATATAATAATTAGCTTTGTTGTAGAACAAGAACAATATCTAAAAATACGTTTTACAAATTTTGTTGTAAGAATGCAAGAGTTGGCTTGGTAAAATTATGTTTCCATGATAGAGAATTTACCTGAGACAAATAAAATGAAAAAAAAAAAAAATCGTTCTTTATCCCACATTTAACTTCAACTCAAAATTTCAGTTTTAGGAACACAAATAATTAGTGAAAGGGTCCACAAGATTCCAAAAGCTTGGTTTGGTTTTTAAAATTTAGTTAGCATTCACATACTTTCTCTTTTTAAAGATTTTCTTAAACAAACTCAATTGTGTGTGAGCTTGAGACTCGAGAATGAGTATTCATGTCATGGGTAGCCTTATGATTATGCAATATGCGTGATGTGGTCATGACTTGAGATGAGTTTGTTACATATGTTACTTGTTATTTATGTATGCTTTCTATATGGATAAAATGATCAATCCTTGATTTTTATGACTTTATACAATGATATTTTTCCTTCTTTACCTATTTACCAATGTTACTTGTTATTTATGTATGATTTCTATATGTTACATGCTGTTTATGAGATGTTTTTTTCTTAATATTTATGATACAACACAGATAGATCCAAATGAGAAATGTTGACATTGAGGAAGATGTTGTTGCTGGTTTGCCCTCATCTACAAATATTGCTATGGAGGATGTCATATGTCCCAGATGTTGCTTTTGCACAATCAAGTATTTTCTCAACCAAAGATATGTTTGTGTCTTGCTTTTAGGTCATAACTATTTAGGCGTACATATTAAGTTGGTTAATGCTTTGTTGAATGTTTACAAGTATCTGTGTTTATAAGTATGTATGAGAAATGTTTTTTTTTTAATGAGAAAGGTTGTTTTTGATATATTAAAAAAATTGGACATTGGATCGGATCCAAAACCGAACCGAATCAATTGAAAATCGAACCAATAGATCTATACTTTATTGGACATTGGATTGGATTTATTTTTAAAAAATCGAAGATATTGGTTCGATTATCGGTTTGATACAAAACCGATAAAACCGAACCGAAATCACCCCTAATGTTGAGGAGTATCATGTAGTTTTAGGCTCTTGCGATAAAGAGCATTACATTTAGATGTTTTCATCATGGTTATCATGGTTATCATGGTTATCTTCATCATCATCATGGTCATTATCATCATCATTTTCATCTTCTTTATCTTCATCCTCTTCTTCATCATCATCATCATCTTCTTCTTTTTCTTCTTCTTCTCTAGGGACCAGTAGAGTCTGTCTTCTTGATTAGAAATACTTAGCTCTATATCATGAGCGCGAGTTCCTAACTCTTCAAAAGTACGAGATTTTTATACCTTGAAGAATGTAAAAGAGTTCCCAATGCATACGTTGAATGCACATTTCGATCGTAGATAATTCGGTGAGACAATCTTTGCAACCAAGATTTGTGGCTCTCCAACGATTTATGTAGTCAATGATGAGTTCACCTTTTTGTCTAGTGTTAGTTAGTTCAAACATGCTCACAATGCTTCTTGTGCTGTAGAAGCGAATAAGAAATTCTTTTTCGAGTTGTTCTCAACTTTAAATCAATTATGATTCCAAATTAGTATACCAGTCAAATGCGTTCTCCTTCAATGTTTAGACGAAGTTTAAGTAGTAGATCTCCTCGTGTACTAGCATTTTTACAAGTTTCGATGAAATGAACAATGTGTTGCTTTGGATTGCCATTTCCATCAAATTGTTGAAACTTTGGTGGTTTGTAGCCGATTGGCATTGTTAAATTATCGATTCTCTTAGAATATGGTTTTGAATACATAAGAGAACTTTGAGTAGACCCACCATACTGAGCTCTAATAGAGTTTGTTTTCATATCCTGAAGTTGTTTGACAGATAGTGTAGTGATCGAAGTTGAAGGTTGTAGTTAATCCTCTTGCATAACATTCTTTTCCTTGTTAAAATCTTTGATCGTGGGAATTTTATTTGATTCACCAATAGGTTGGTTCTTGATCTGTATCTTTAAATATGAAATTTGCAAATCCTTTTCTTTAACCATTTTCATCAAAGTGTTGATTTTTCATTCAATTTTTCCATTCTTTCCTCCATAATGTTGGTTTCCGTCATCATGACAGACACTATGTCAACATCAAGATTGAACAGAGGGTTACATTTAACTAGAAAATTTTCATCACATGAAGCCTCTGGTAATGTTACTTCACTCCTTACCATTTGAGTGTGACTTTCTTGTAGCATGGGTTGGTTTGAGCAACTATAAGTGAGATTACCTGTGCAAGAGTTGCTCATGTTAGTGATCGTTGAAGAATCTTTTGGCAACATAATTCCACTTGTGTTTAAAGAAAAGAGAAAGAGATGAGAGGTAGAGATGGTCCCACGGACGCCAATTTGTAAACACGAGATTTTGACAGATAAATAAAATTGAGACACGTGTAAATTAAGAATTTGTATTGGTATTGATTTGAACATGTGCGAATGTGGAATATAATCTCTAATTTATTCCTCTTATTCTTTCTCTCTCATATACAAATATCTCGAGGGCTTTATAGGTTTTTTTTCGCTAGGTTGAATGTGTCTTAAGGGCTTTGCAGCTTGATTTTTAGGTTGATTTGTTTCGAGGACTTTGTAGCTTGTTTTCAATATTGGATTTGTCTTGAGGGCTTCACAACTTGTTCTCAAGGTTGACTTTGTTGATGTCGGATCGATCTTTGACTTGTTGTGTTTTTTATCGGTCGTTGACTTGTTGATCTTCTATGATGATCGGTCTCTGACTCGTTGATCTTTGATCAGTCGTTGACTTGTTAATTTTCAATGATGATCGGTTTCTGACTTGTTGATTTTTTATCGGTCTTTGACTTATTGATCTTTGATCGGTTGTTGACTTGTTGATCTTTAGTGATGTCGGTCTCTAACTTGTTGATCTTTGATCAATCATTGATTTGTTAATATGTTTGAATGATGCACTTGAAGAACATGATGTGTGTTCTTCGTGTTTACTTGCCAGTTTATGGAATTTCTTAATCTTCAAAGTGGTTTTGGAGAGTTCTTTAGAGTTTTAGATCTCTGCCCCCTTCAAATGAAGTGAGCTTCCCTATTTATAGAGTTCTGATGGACCATGGGCTTAGGCCTTGATGGGCTTTGCCTTTGGGACTTGGATTCTATGGATTCGTTCACTAAACGAACTTTGGTCTTAGTTTAATTTTGACCAAATTCGAGATAAAACCAACTTTTGGTCCATTTAAATTTTGAGAAATAGTATCCCAAAATTTAATTTAATTTTTCCATTAAATTTGGGATAATGACGTGGCAAACTATGACTGACCGAAATTTCTCAGTCAACAGTGCTCATCTGGAGGGCATTTGACCTCTTTTGGATGCCCTTTTAAAACATAAGTTTCTAGATTCTCATGTAGAGGACATCTGTTAAAGACATTTTTCCCCTGACTTATTTGATATATTATGACATTTTGTCCATAATATATGTCAATTAATGCTTGGTTAAACTTGCTTAGACATTATATTTACATATATTATCAAAACTTATAAAATATATACAAACATTGAATATGTCATCAAAACTAGAGTTACTTTTTTTCAAAAGACATTTATATTTTAACTGAAGTTAAGAATCTTAAACAAATATGAATGAATTGATCGAGCAAAATAACATAAGTATGAATACAATAAACTATTTTAAAAAAAAAAAAAAAACTAAATTTATTTAAATATATAATAATTAAGTTTTTCTTAGGCATATAATAATTAAATTTATATAGATAAGTATGTTATATAAATAAAAATAATATTAAATTAATGTAAAAAAGGATAAGAATATTGTAAGGGTATTCTTGGAACCTTAAGAAAATTTACATCCTCCCATGTTTGATTCCTTACAAAGAAACATTGTTATCTAAATATCACCAAGTATTCATAAAAAATTTTCCAACAAAACAAACATAGTGATTTAAGCATGTCAGACATCTTTAATTCCGAACATCAGAAGATGTCAGTTATCCAGATTACCTCAAAGTAAACGACTTTTTTTAAGTAGTTTCTCATCGACATATATCAAACTCCATCTAAGTTCAATTTTTTTCTTTTTTTACTTTAATTTTTTTCCCTTTAATTGAATTATTATTATTTTTTAGTACAAGTTGAGGGAGGAGACAACAAACTCTCCATAGAAGACACTATTACTCTTAAATAAATGAGAGCTAAATACCGATTTCTAAGATCAAACTCGTGATTTTGGTGTTGAACTGAATTTTCACCAAACAATGAAACCATCAAGTCACTAACCTTTGGTAATTTAATTATTATTATAGCTTACAAATTGGTATACAAATTTAAAGTTTTTTTTTAAAATAAAAATTTAATTACAAATATCAAATTATAAGAAATATACAAACAAATATTTATATATTTTGTTGTGTTATTTTTGTGTCATATTCACTCAAAATTAATATAAACTAAAAAAAAATGATTAGTAAAGATAAAAAATTTAAATTTATGATTTTGATTGAGATGAATAATATTTATAATTTGAAAATTGAAATACAAATTGAATTTTCGTTTTAATTAAGAAATAGAAAATTTAATTATAAAGATAAAAAATAAAAATAAAAATGAGAGAAAAGTATTATTTCAATTTTGTTGTAGTGTATTAGTTTATTTTTAGAATCCAATGCCAATTTTAGGATGGAACATGTGTCCATAAAGTTGAATTGAATTAAAATCAATCAAACCTACAAATTACAAATTCTTTTGGTCTATATTGAGTTTTCTTAAATAAGAAAGTTTGAATTTAAATTTAAATTGATGATTAATTCAATCATTATCAAAATTTGGGAATTGAATTAAAAACTAGATTTATAAAGGGTCAAAATTATGAGAAATAATTATAACTAAAATAAATACGAAAAAGTATCATTCTCTCGACATCAAATCACAAAGAAGGTTGAAACACCAACCATTAAACACAAATAAATAGTGAAATTACTTGGTTAATCTAAACTAGTGGGACTTGCAACTCCTTCCTTTTCGCTGGAATTATCTAACACAAGGTCCTAGAGATGGGAACCGCTTATGGCATATGAGTTGTACGCGAAGTTTACTATCAGAACAATCCTAACAGTTATTTAGGAAATACTTCTGCAACGTTTTTTACCACAAGAAATGAGTCAATACTCTCATCAGATAACTTTTAGACTAAAGGGAAAAGATTTACACTATATTAATTCAACTTTATAATTGTACATAGACTGTTTCCTTTATATAGAAGGTGTACAAAATCTAAATAATAATAAACTAATACAATATACAAAATATGGTTGTTGAAGATTCTTCTAGAAGGTTCTAGAA
>JBBMKA010031736.1:0-24266 GCA_037833695.1 Sechiopsis laciniata
TTAAAAAAATGAGGTTTTTTATGAATTAAAATTATTATTAATTGATAATTTTTTTATGAAATAATTTATTTCAAAATCGAATTCGTAGAGTTAAATTGCATTACAACCAAGCCAACATGCTATTGATTTTTTTCAATAAAGTTAAAATTATTTTTAGAAATATATATTTTAATATTGATGTTAGCCGTAATTAAAAGATAAGTTTGATGAGATTTAGTATAGAATTTGAAAAAAAAAGGAAAAAAATACAAATTTGAAGTGGGATTAAAGAGTGGTTGAAAGAGGTTTAATAGTGGTTGTTTACTACAAAAAACAAATGAGAGGTTATTGAGGAGTGGTTATTCATGTCCAAATAACAAACACACTCTCTGAATATTCACAAGAGACATTTGAGACTTTGAGTGCTTATCAACAATTTGGATAAACAAACTCGCATATCAACCGCAGATTAGATTACTTAACACCCAATCATAAATTGACTATAAATTTTTTATTAAATACTTTTATGAATATTGACTATAAATTTTCTTTAAAATTTTCTAATATATATATATATATATGATATTTTTTAACAAAATTAATTGGTGATTGTTTGAAATAATAACTCATAAATTGGTTTTAATTAATAGTATATAATTTTTTATTTTTCTTTTTATAGTAGTTTATCATTTTTTTTAATTAGTATATTTTGTTTATTTCAAATTGATTCATTACTTAAACATTAAGATTTTGGAAAAAGAATCTAAAAAAAGAAACGATTTTGTGAAGAATAAAGAAAACAAAATTTAAAGTTGAAATTTGTTTTCATCAGGTCAATATTAACTTAAAAAATTAATTTCTAATACATAACTACATCAATATATAAGTGAAATAGAATATGAAAAAGAAAGATAATAAATGTTCCCAAGGGGTGGCACAGTCGTTGAAGACTTAGGTTTTGAGGGTATGCTCCCTTCAAAGTCCCCAGTTGAAGACCTAAAAAATTATGTTCAATATTAATTATAAGTTTATTAAAAAATTTATTAATTACTTGTTAATTTTTTTAATTTAAATTTAAGTAACTAAAAAAATTGTGAAAAAAATTTCATAACTTTTCTCATAATAACCTGCACCCCAAACACCATTTATCATAACCTCTCATATAATAACTTGCACCTCAAACACTGTTTATTTTAATCAACCGTTTATCATAACCCCCTGTTTATCAATTACATAATCGGTGCTCCAAACACACACTTACATATTGAACTTTTAAATTTGTTTTTGAAGAAACCTAATATAGTACAAATCTTAAAGTTCAAACACAAAAGTGATATTTTACCAATAATTTAAAGGTAAGAAGTGAAGAGTAGTAAAAAATAGAGTAGGAATATAGGGGGAGGGGCTAGGAGTTGGTAAAAGTGTAATCTAATTGTGAAGAAGGCAATTATTCGAGAGCATCCCCATGACTCACTTGGGCTCTGTACGGTCATTTTGTAGTTCTAGTTAAAATGGAATCAAATATATGTCTATTGTTCATCAACTCCATGTTTTTAACTCTTAGGCCTTGTTTAATTTGCTGCTTGGAATGTGGAGATTTGAATTGGAATCTGAAAATTTAGAAACCGTTGTTGGTAGATGTAAAAAGTGTGAGATTTAATTTTGGAGAATTTGATTTCAGGAGTTTTGAACAATGCAAATTTGGGAATTGAAATCTAAGAATTTGAAAACTCTATTTTTCGTATGTCTTCCTGTCTCGTATAAAATAAAAATAGAGTGCATATTTCGTTGAAATTTCAAAACTTTCATAAATGAAACCGATCAAATAAACCTTAGTTTAAAAAAAGAAAAGAAAATTATGTTTATCTATTTATTTAAAAGAAAATCTATTTAAAGTTAAGTGATTTTTTTTTAAAAATTTTAATGTTTATCTTTTAATTCATTAGATATATATCTATTTATATTTATAATTTAAATAAAAATACGAAAGCAGTTTTAAAAATGTGAAACTACTTTTTTTTAAACACACTTTTTTATACCGTTTGAAAAAGTAAACTTGTTAGAAAATAAATAATGGTAAATTACTATATTTTTTTCATCTTCTTTCCTTTATATCATCCAATAATTATATAAAAAATATTATTTCATAATTCTTTCGTTTTCAATATTCTTAGGGTATCAAATATTTTTTCATTTAATTAAACAATCTAAAATTATTTAAAAATATGAGATCATCTTTTCTTTATAAAAATAAAAATTAAGTTTTAATAATTTAAAATCAAAATAGACTATAATCAAAATATAACATTATTTAAATATTTTATTAGCATTCTATTCCAGAATATCAATTAAGTAAACCAAACACTCTAAATTCAATTACGGTACTAGATTATGAGGAATCCAGATTCTCAATTCAGATTTTGGGGAATCTGGATTCCAACCTGTAAACCAAACAAGACCTTAAATTATAAGTTTGGTTCCTTGCTGTTTTTTTAGTCTATGTATTTGAAAATTTTATTACCAAGTATTTGAATAGAGAGTTTGTTCGAGAGTTGTGCTCAAATATTCGATGTCCGGATGAACCAGTCTCAAAAAACTCCAAAAAAATCCACCATAAAACCTACATAAACCTTTTCATAAACCGTTTAGGTATAAGTTTAAAATAAGGTTTTCTATCACCACTTATAACTCATCAATCAAAACAAAAAAATTATCTTTACCAAATCTCTCATAACCTCTCATTTTATGTTTGATAGATCCATTCTATCGACTCTATTATTTATCATGTGGTGATTTCACAAACGCAAAATCGAAACTCTAGAAATGGTTAAAGTTACAGATTTGGGAGTTAGTTTGGAGGATGAAATGATATGTTAAGCTTAACATCTTGTTTGACCCAAATTGTTAACATCTTTGTATTGTGTGATTTACATCTTCAAGTCGCTACAAAATCTCTTAAACTTTTTAAATCTAATTAATCATTTAACTCTAAAAATATATGATAGGTAATTGAATGAACTTCATTTTGTGCCAAATAAATTCACTAACATATTTGATTTTTTTTTTTTAAAAGTTGATTCTTTTTATTTAATAACATCCATGTTTGAATGAGGAGTTAGTTTGAAGTTATTTTGAGTAGTTAGAAATGAATTATTAGAAATGAGTAATTAAAAATGAAGAGTTTTTTTTAACAGTAAAAATAATGACTTGTTTTAAGTAGTTATAAAAACTCGTTTGGATATATATGTTTTTAGAGTAATTAGTAAATACCCTTTTCAAATCCTTCATAAATTCAACAAACAAACAAACACCTCCTAGATTTTAAACTGTCATTTTAAAATGAAAAGATAAGATGAATAGATATTCCAAAAAGAGAAAACCAAAAAAAGAACTCTTACAACTAATAGAGTAGAGTAAAAACAAATAGATAGCAGATCATAGACTAAGACCTATCTGAACCTGAATTAATGAAGTGAGAAAAAGGAAGAAAAAAGTGGTCAAAATATGTGGATTGGTTTATTTAGAGTGCAGTTTGAGTTTTGATGCTAAAGAAGGGAAAGTCAGTGGTTTTTGATTTTGTTTCTTTCTTCTGTTTACATCTTTTTATGTGGATATGCTGCTATGCAGCTATGCTATATGCTCTATAGATTCAGTCTGTAAAACTGAAACAACACCATTGAACAGCTTCTTTAAGAACCTGTCCTTGCCCAAACTACACATCTATTTATTACATGACTTCAAAGTAAAATGTAACCTAATTTGATTTAAATAGTTATAATCCTAATCCTAGTTAGTCAATGTCGTTAATATTAATAGAATGCCAATGCAATTAACGAACATAACATATCGATATATTTTACTAATAGCGTTAACAAGAATGGAAAAGAAGCGTGGGTCTTATAGGAAACAAAACATTTCATTGATGAATGAAATTATTACAAAGAGACTATCAAAGCATAACCATGGTAGAAAATAACTAAGATAAAGCGAAATCAACTATAAAGACACTCAAAGTGAGATAAAGATAATGATCGTCGAACAAAAAAAAAATTATTACAACCTATAAGAACATAGCTCAATTGACATGAAGTTGTGACCGAGAAGTCATGAATTCGAATCTCCTATTTCAAATGTTGAATTGAAAAATCCATCATGTTCAACCCTTTCAAAGAGGTTCACAACAGTACTTCAGTGATATCAGTGTTACCTAATGACCAAGGAGTTATGAGTTTGAATCCTCCATCCCCAATTATTGTACATCTTAAAAAAACCTTTGAAAAAGGATTGATAAAAATAAAGGCCCATAGGGGTTGGGTGAAATCAATTATGGGTATACATGATCTGGGTTGGGCTAGAAGAATTTTTTGGACCAATCAAAATTTTTGGATTCGTCAATTCATCAACTCGTCCAACCCTATGTATTAAAGCAACTCAATCCAACCCATATTTTGTGTTGGGTTAGGTTGGATTCTCAAGTTGTATTAATTTTTTTTTTCCTCTTTAATATTCAACTCGTAACCGTAAATATAAATAAATAAATAAATAAATAAATATATATATAATGCAGGATGCTATATTCTTAAAACTATGTTACATATCTTATTAATGTACATTTCTTACCAATACGCTAAGAACCTATCTTATTAATTAATCTCACACACATATATGATACTATTTTTACTTCGAGTTGGGCTAGGTTGAGCTAGTTAAAAATTGATCAACTTAAAAAGCAACCAAACACAACAAAATTTACAAAATCCTAACCCAATCCAACCCTTACACTTCGGGCTGTGATGGGTTGCCCTTGTTGTCAGTTTCTTTGTACATCCCTAACTACAATGCAATGGTGGGTTGAACACAAATGCAAGAGGTTTTGAAATTGAACGCATCTAAGAGGGTATTCTATATACAAACAGGACGGATAATAATAATAATGAAGGCCCTGATTTTATGAAGATGTGAGAGTATTCTATCTACAAAAGAAATAAAACAGAATTCTATTTTCACCTCCCTCCTCCCTCTTTCTCATTCAGAGATTGCTACAAAAAATAATCATCCCTTGTATGAAATGAGAAACTCCTTAAAGAAACAGTATTAAAGAGCAACCAGTTACCAATGTCTTGTTCTATGTAGGAAATGCTTGAGCCAGTCCTTTTGTTTAAGAAAAGTTTCAAATGAACTGTTGCCTAACCATTAGTATGCTATAATGAAACCAAAATCAATATAACAGCATATAGAGGTCAATGAAGAAGATGCAAATGCAAATGTTTTTCGCTGAACACAACTCTTCTCTTCCGATGAAAGAATAACAGAAGAAAATGTACAGATTGGTTTCAGTAATTTCCAACACCAGCACAATCTATCTAACTAGACCATGGAAATTTTTTTTATACCCAATTCATTGTTTGGGGGGAGGACTTGCAGATGGTGTATATGTATATATTACAAGGGCTTACCATTATATCATCTGCTATTTGACCAACATAGCAAAAATACCCGATATCGAATATGCATATTCTGTGAAGGGAGTCAAATTCAACAAATACTTTTGCAACAACCTTCCACGATCGCTCCTCTTCATAATCTTCCAACACCTTGATAGAAAATGAAACTTCAAACTTTTTACGCTAGCCATTAATTTATATGGGATTTCACAGCAGCAATGAACTTCCAAAGATTGAAACAAAATTAATACTTAAAAAAGAAAGTGATAAAGAAATTAATAGATCATACAATGAAAAAGAACTATATTACCAATGCAATTATCCGAATCTTCTCCTCCTTCGCTCCTGTAAAGTTTCCTTGTCTATATCTGACCGTCACAGTAAGTAACTTCTCCTCCTGGTTGTTGGAGATTGGAGTATTCTTCGACGAAATTCAGTAGCACTACTGGCCTGGCTTTCTTGTTGTTCAATAGCAATATCCATACTTCTAGAAAATGACTCAAATTGGGGTACCAAAGAGGTGATTCCACTTCCACCAACAGGATCCGTAGTCATACCATCAGATCGCACAGTTGCAGCAATACCGGACGAGGGATCTCCATTGTTAGGATTATTAGGAAGAGCCTGTGAGAGGCTTCTACTTGCACTGTGATTTTGATTGTGATTGTGATTGTATGTGTGTAGGCGCTCAATTAATCTTTCCATAGTGTTCATTAAGGGATTCAAAACAGATGAAAGAGTTGAAAATGACTCAGCATCTTGCCGTAGCAACCTGGAAACTGGAAGGGATCGGCTTTGCTGATTGCGCTCATTCTCGGTAACAGGTAATACTCGGGAGGCACGATGCCTCTGGCCCAACAGAGTAGTCCTCTCAATCCTTCCATGTGTAACATCAAAATTTAGCAACCGAGATTGCTCCCGCAATGCACCAGTCAAGTTTCTAATCCGCTGAACCCCTGCTTCAATGAGAGAAGAAGGCGTTGCTCGGGACAAAATTTGTTGCCTCATACTCTCAATCCTTTGAGCATGAGGCCTGGAAGGAACCTTCAAAACAGAATCATTACGATTAGACTTCTTAGCATGACTACCGTTGCCATGGCCATAGATAGGAATGATGCTTGTATCTGCAACTTCGCCTTGACATTCAGGGCATTCCTTTGTATTTGAATAAACATAAGGTAACTGATAAAAGCAAGACCAACAAAATAGGTGACCACAACATGTCAATATTGGATTCTTTGCAGCATCAAAGCATATATTACAATCGTAAAAGTTTCCCGTCGTGTTTCCAGCGGTCTTTGGCTGCGTATCCATCCCCAATGCTTTGGCTACCAAATGAGAGCCATCCTTTTTACTAATTTTCCCTGAATGCACAATTCTTTCCTGAACAACACTATCATCACCCGTATCATGTCTCTCAAGGTGAGCAGTGTCAGTAGGTTCGGTAACTGTCGAGGCATGTTGCCTTCTCTGCCGCCATGTAGCTCTCATTGTAACAGCTTCAAGTTTCCGAATGCAATCTTCAATGCATCCATGAGCTGTTTCAATTTCATTAGGTATGGTGCCTAAACCTATCCCTGAATCATTAGATTGGTCCAAAGGCTCTTGATTCAAATGGAGGTCCATTATACCCTCCCTTGAGTTATTCCCCATTAACATCTACACCAAATCTTTCATTTTATTCTAAAATCTAACCTACAACTCAAATTCAAGAAACCCACCAAAGCATTGGTCCTCCTGCCAATTAATAATAGAAAAACTTCACTTCTTTCATTACAAGAGCCTCAAGAATTCCACAAACCCTAAACAAAGAACTTCCTAAGCTTCACTTCAGCCATTGTTAGAACAATTTCGCACTAATTATCCACAAACCAAAACAGAAACACTCCAAATTGTCAAAAAATTCAAATTCTACCATGAAAATCAGAAACTAACGTTCTCGAATAAACCTAAAACAACGACCCGAGATAGAACACAATACAAAAAATCAAAAAAAAAAAAAAAAACTACACGCGATAAGAAATTGAGAATTCAGAAGGGAAAGAACCTGAAATCAGATGAAAATTCAGGCAAATCCCAAATCCCAAATCCCTGGATTAAAGCAAAAGAACTCTGTAAGTCGAATCTCGAAGTTACTTCTTCCTCAAGAACAGAAGTGAAGATGAATTTTGATTTAGACCGATGGGGAAGATGATTTTTGTTGAACTGTTTTTTTTAGGTTTTTTGTTAAAACGATTTTCTTCAAAATTTAGATATTGTGGGACTTTATAAAAATAAATTCGTGGAATATTTGTGTTTGTTTCTATTAAAAACGAGAGATCTTGTCAAACTAAATCCAAAATCGAATATTGAAAGAAAAAAAAAAAATTTATATATATATAATTTAAATATTCAAGATACTAAAAAAAATATAAATAATCAAAAAGTCAACTATGAGCATTTTAAGTATTTATTTAATTTTTGTTAGATTCTAAGTTTTAGACATTTATTTTAACTATTCAAAATACTAAACATTTGTTGAATTTATTAAAAGAAAAAGTAGACATTTGCATATTTATTTATTTTTTAGTACATATTGGGAGAGGGGAGACAAATACCGATTTTTGGGATCAAACTTGTGACCAAACTGGTTTGCAACCAAACAATGAAATTATTGCGTCAGTGACCGATTCGGTATTAAATTGAGCTTGTTAATGGTGTTTATCAATTTTATTTATATTTTATTTAACTATTCAATCTTGTGATTTATTAAATCAGATTCTCTAGGGGATGTTTGTTTGTCAATTTTAAAGAGGATTTACATTGAACATTTACTAATTACTCTTAAAAAATCACATTCAAACGAGCTATTATAATTACTCAAAACAACGCCTCATTTCTAATTATTCAAAATTATTCTTAATTTCCAACCATCAATTTCTAATCATTTATTTCTATCTACTCAAAATAACTTCTCATTTATAATCACTCATTTCTGATAATTCATTTGTTTTTAACTACTCAAAATAACTACTCATCTAAGACTCATATCCAAATAAGCTATTATCTCTAATTGATCTATGAAAAAATTACATCCAAATGAACTATTATAAAAACCTCAATTTTCAAACCGTTCAAAATAATTTCTCAAATTAGTTGTTCATCTAAAACCTTATCCAAACACCTTTTAGGCGACCAAGTGGTGTTTATTAAAATAATATTTAATAAGTGGAAGTGAGGAATATGAAAAGGTGAACTGTGAGCAAAATTCTTAATGAGCTTTTAGCCATTTTCGCCATTTCAGCACGTAGTGCCGTCACCTCATCTATTTCTAACTGTCTTCATTTCTTTGCAGCTTCTTAGATTTGACCATTGGAAATTGTTTATCGAGAATGTTTCCAGAATATTATAAGCTTCTTTATATGTCTTATTCATAAGAGATCCATTGGTTATTGTATCCAGCATTATCTACGATTCTAGCTCCAATCCATTATAAAATTGTTCCATTTCACAGAATATGATAAACCGTGTTGCGGGCATCTTCTCACCAAGTCCTTAAAACGTTGCCAAGCTTCACTTATTGAATCATCTTCATACTGTCGAAACCAAGTAATTTCATGTTGCATGTTTGCATTCTTCGTTAGAGGGTAGTACTTGATTAAAAATTTATCTACTAACTCATCCCAAGATTTGACATATCTAGGCGGCAATGTATCTAACCAAGTTCTTGCCCCATCTCTCAATGAATATAGTCCGCAGTAACATTTGGTATCTTGAATGCATCACTGACTTTTAAAAATGAGCATATGCTAATGAGGGTCTTTAGATGCTAAGCCATGAAATTGTCCAGTTGTTTGCAGCATCTGAAACATGATAGGCTTCAACTCGAAAGATCTGGCTCTGATTTCAGGTTTCACAATAGTAGGATTTAAACCATTGATAGCTTGATTAGCATAAGCTCTAATTGTTCTATCCCTTTCATCCACTGGCGGAATGGGATAAGTATTAACATTAACAACATTAGCATTGTTGCGATTTGGATTTTGCATAACCATTGGCTCTGCCTCAAGATTCTGAACTGCAATGTTCAGAGCATTCTTTAGATAATTTCCTTGTTGTTGAGCCATTCTCCTGTAAATCACAACACAATGCTGTTAACACTATTTAACAATTAATCATTACTTTTCAAACAACACTTAAACAGATTTAAAACACCAATCCCCGGCAACGGTGCCAAAAACTTGATCGGTTCACAACTGCTTAAATACAATAAATACTAATCTGATTGAATAACACAATTAACAGACAATGTTTCAAGCATTGAACAAATTAATACGCAAGTATACGCAGTCATTTGCAGTCAAGTGATAAGTTAACAAGTCATTATCCATAGGGACTGGTTATCTCTAAATAAGTGTTAATGAAAAGTCAGTTGCATAAAAGTAAAGGAAATTTTGGTGGGTGATTATAGAAACTAATTGACTAAAAACTATATAACTACCATAATGAAACAAATGCTGTAAACATTGGAAAAATAAATAGTAATATATGCAATGCTCGAAGCTTCACAGAAACACCTAATAGCAAACTGTCACAATGCTACAGAAGTTCGATACGAAGATACTAAAACAGAAATGTAGAAAATAGGAAATACTTCAATAAGAGAATAGGTTCGGGTTAAGGGTTTTTCGAGTGCAATTAGCATGCATCAAGGGTAAGTTTATGGTGAGAAGCGACCTCCATACAACATGTGATCAAATGCTCTTTTTCAAGATGCATTCATGTCTACGATGAGCTTCCGCATCTATGTTCGAAGCTATAAACAATGAAATGTGCACTAGCGAGACGACTATTCCTAGCCTCCCTCTTTGACATGCAAGAGTTCTTAACATGAAACTAATAGACATGAGTAGTAGACCTCTAATCCCTTTATCTTCTGAGATGAAGTGAAAAGCAAACATGAATGATGGCAAATCGAAACATGTTATTAATTAAAAAACCTATCACATCTTAGCTTAACATCCCCCGTTTACCTAAGATACATGCATTACACACCCTTCCCTTAACCTTCATCTATATGCGTTTAGCTCATGCTAATAATGAAAAGAAAAAAAACAGAGTATAATGCTGAAAGCATTTCACAGCAGAAAATTTAGAACAAAACAAAATGCTATGAACAATGAAAGAAAAACTACCAACAAAGTATGTATTAAGCAATGAATCCAAGTCTTGCAAAACTAAAGCTATTGCAACTAAAAGTAAAGAGAAAAAAGGGAAGAAGAAAGCTTTGGAAAGTCTCCAAAGAGTGCCAAAATGGTCTCCAATCTCCTTGTGAAAACCCATTATTCTATTACAAAAACTAAGTAGAAAGCAAGAAAACGAAGGAAACTAATGATATTTGCTAGAGAGGAAAAATGGAGAAAAACTCCCCAAAAGAAAAGAAGGAATTCAAAAGACAAGCCTCTAAAAATGGTGGCTGCTTGAGTTTCTCAATTTCAACACCCTATTTAAAGCTCTAGGTCATATATGATCAGTGAACATGATTAAGATATGAAAAGCACATATTTTTCCATCAAAATATTTGACACGTGTTCGAGGGGACAAACTCGTCTGCAGCCTCTGTTCCATCTGACATCTTCGCAGGAATTCTGCTTTTTGCAGAAAAATTGTCATTCCCGGTCGGCCGAATGTTGCAGCATTGGCTTGCTTCCCCATGACACATCATTTCTTTCCTCCGACTCTTCTGATTGAGGCATGAGTCCAATGCTTCCAACATTTCCAAACCCTACAATGATAAAAAGTACTTAGCGAGAATGAGGATTCTTGGAAATGCTTTCGCGAATGCTGCAAACATTGACTTTTTGGCACAACAACTCTAAATTTTCCTAACTTTTAAATCCTTGCCTTAATCTAACATGCATTTTATTTTATGACTAATTCCTTATTAAAAGGTTGTTCTATGCATCAAAGTGTGATAATAATGCATGATTTCTTCAATAAACACATCCTAAAAGAGGACTAAATAACTCTCTGATTGAGAGTTATCAACATTGGATTGGATCTATTGGAAACCGAACCAATTAAAAACCGATCCAATGGTTCTATGTTTTATTGGACATTGGATTGGATTAATTTTTTTAAAAATGAAGATATCGGTTCGATTGTCGGATTGGTACAAAATTGACAAAAACCGAACCGAAATCACCCATACTTTGGAGGGTATAGACTACTACACATTTTCTGGATAGAACCCTACATGAAGATAAGTATTAAAGTATTTCATACACAAACTAATGAAATGACATTTTAAAATGTGAGTAACTTAGGGGTAAAATCTTCTAAAAAATCGAAGCCCTTAACTATACACTTATTTCTTAAAATACATATGCTTACTTGATAATTTTCAATCGAACATGTTATTGACCTTACAAAGCAGAGATGTAAAGTTACAAAAGCAGAATCAAAATATTGACTTAATGACATATGCATTACTTAAATGTGCACACCAAAATCTTAAGATGATAATAGAGTTGTAAGGTCATAAAGTGGAATCAAAATATTGATTCAATGACACGTACACAAGCTTGAGATTATTTGAAGATCGAAGAGTATTTGAGAAAAATACAAAATTTTTAGATGTGATAGTAGAGTTGTAAGGTCACAAAAGTGGAGTCAAAATATTGATTTAATGCATATGCAATACTTGAATGAAACACCAAAATCTTGAGATGATAGTAGAGTTGTAAGGTCACAAAAGTGGAATAAAAATATTGATTCAATGACATGTACACAATCTTGAGATTATTTGAAAACAATGCAAAATTTAGAGATGTGATAGTAAAGTTGTAAGGTCACAAAAGCCATATGCATTACTGAATGTAACACCGTTGGATTGACCCATCACCTTAAGCATCACAATGTGTTCATTGACCACTAGACCACGGCATAATGTTATTATAGGTAGAATTTGTTGAAAGTTAAAGTGTAGATTCTAGAGTTGATAAAAAAAAAAAAAAAAAGATTCTAGAGTTGATGAAGAAAAAGATGTAGATTCTAGAGTTTATGAAGAAATTGAGAAAATAACTCATTTTTATAGGTAGAAGATGCTCAAAAGTTACAAAATCTTTTAAATTCCAAAAAATATAAAATTTAATAATTTTGTAAGTTATAATTAATTTTTTTAAAAAATTAATGGTGAAAAACCTGAATTAAATGTTTGAGATGCATTGTTGTTAAGTTTAAATTAAATAGCATTTTTTTAATATCTTTAATTATGAATTGAAGTTTTCGTCCATCACTTATTTTATCTTTTTTTGAAAAATAATTTTTATATATTATAATTAATGAGTTGCAACCGGCTCTAATGACGCAATTAGTTATCTAGTTTGATATTTATGTACTCCACAATCACGAGTTCGATCCTTAAAATCGATATTTGTAATCTCCTTCTCTCAAATATAATCCAGAAATAATTCTTTCCTCTAAGATACTAAATTATAAACCTAGAACGTTTGAAATAGGATAAGTTAATATTAAATGTTGGAATTTCTTTTAGGATTATCAAAATGTGATGTTATTATAAACAAGATATATGACAACCAAACAATATAAATATTTAATCACATTCAATTAAAGAAGGGAAGGTCAGTGGTTTTTTTTATTTTGTTTCTTTTGTTTACATCTTTTAATGTGGATATGCTGCTATGAAGCTAAGCTATACGCTCTAGAGATTCAGTCTGTAAAACTGAAACAACACCATTGGACAACTTCTTTAAGAACCTGTCCTTGCTAAATTACACATCTATTTATTACATGACTTCAACTAAAATGTAACCTAATTTGGTTTAAATATAGTCATACTTCTAACCCTAGTTAGTCGATGTCGTTAACTACATTAACAGAATGCCAATGCAATTAACGAACATAACGTGTCGATATTAGTAACAAGAGTGGAGAAGAAGCATAGTTCTTATAGTCGGAAAGTCCAATGCATAAATGTAAATTACTCACATAGTCAACATCTAAAGTCTCATTTGATAATCATATAATTTTTGAATTTGTATCTACTACTACTACTACTTTTTTTTTTTTTTTGAACTGGTACCTAAAATTACTACTAACTCATGGTTTTCATTACTTTGATATCTACATTTTACTTATGTTTTTAAAAGAGAAACAAAATTTTGAAAGCAAAAAAAACTAGTTTTCAAATACTTGTTTTGAATTATGAAATTTGGTTAAAATTCACATATTTCTTTTAGGGAAGATGAAACCATACGCAGAGAATTTGAATGAATACAAACTTAAATTTGAACAAAAAATGAAAAACTCAAATGGTTATCAAACGAAACCTAAGCAATCTTGATTCAAAAACACCTATGCTCTGATCAAGAGGTTAGGGATTTAAAAATTCTTCACCTCAGCCACCTTGATTCCTAATTTTATTTTATTGGAAACAAAAACATTTCATGAATGAAATTGTTAAGAAGAGACTATCAAAATGACTATCAAAATGTAACTATGGTACAATTAAAATAACTAAGACGAAGCCAAATCTAAAACAAGTACAAGCCAAAAATCGTCCAATAAAAAACCAGAAGACAAAAAATTTATTATGGCCTATAAAAAGACAACTCAACTGACATGAAATACGAAGTTGTGACCATGAGGTCATGAATTCGAATTTTCCACTTTAAATGTTCATCATACTCAAATCAATCAAAGAGGATTGATCAAAATGAAAGACCATAGGGGCGGATCAAATGACTGCAATGGAACACATCTTATATAGGCAGTATTCTATATACAAAAAGGGCTGATAATAATGAAGACCCTAATTGTATGAAGATGTGAAAGTATTCTATTCTACCTACAAAAGGAACAAAAGGGAACTCTATTTTCACCTCCCTCTCCATCTTTCTCTTTCCAGAAATTGCTACAAAAATAATCATCCTTGAGCATGCGGCCTGGGAGGAACCTTTAAACTAGAATCGTTACGATTAGAAGTCTTAGCACGACTACCTTTCCCATGGCCATAGATAGGAATGATGCTTGAATCTGCAACTTCGCCTTGACATTCAGGGCACTCCTTTGTATTTGAATAAACATAAGGTAACTGATAAAAGCAAGACCAACAAAATAGGTGACCACAACATGTCAATATTGGATTCTTTGCAGCATCAAAGCATATATTACAATCGTAAAAGTTTCCCGTCGTGTTTCCAGCGGTCTTTGGCTGCGTATCCATCCCCAATGCTTTGGCTACCAAATGAGAGCCATCCTTTTTACTAATTTTCCCTGAATGCACAATTCTTTCCTGAACAGCACTATCATCATTCGTATCATGTCTCTCAAGGTGCGCAATGTGAGTAGGTTCGATAACAGTCGAGGCATGTCACCATCTCTACCGCCGTGTAGCTCTCATTGTAACAGCTCCAAGTTGCCGAATGCGATCTTCAATGCGTGCATGATTAGTTTCAATTTCAAAATCATTCAGTATGGTGTCTAAACCTATGGCTGAATCATTAGATTTGTCCAAAGGCCGTTGATTCAAATCAAGGTTCATTATATCCTCTCTCGAGTTATTCCCCATTAACATCTACACCAAATCTTTCCTTTTCATTTTGAAATCTAACATCACAACTCAAATTCAAGAAACCCACCAAAGCATTGGTCCTCCTGCCAATTAATAAACTTAGCTTCTTTCATTACAAAAGCCTCAAGAATTCCACATACCCTAAACGAAGAACTTCCTAAGCTTCAACCCACCAATTGTTAGAACAAATTCGCACTAACTATCCACAAACCAGGGTCGTCCAGAACAGAAACACTTCAAATTGTCACGAAATTGAAATCCCCCCCATGAAAATCAGAAACAAAGGTTATGGAATAAACCTTGAACAATGGCCCAAGAAAGATCCTAATACAAAAAATCAAGCAAAAGAAGTGAAAGAACCTGAAATCAGACGAAATTAAGGTAAATTAAGAATCCAGAAGTGAAAGAACCTGAAATCAGACGAAATTAAGGTAAAAGCCAAGCCCCTGGATCAAAGCAAAAGAAGTCTGTAAGTCGAATCTCGAAGTTACTTGTTCCTCACGAACAGAAGTGGCGAAGGAGGAGGTGGTGGCGGAGACGGCGGCCGGAAGCGGAAAAGAGGCGGTGACGGAGAGAGGAGGAGGAACTTGTGTTTGGCTGGACTACGGCCTTCCGAAATTGTTGGAAAGATGAAAACTATCGGAAGAATCATTCAGGGCTCGTCTTTTTTTTTCTTCTTCTTCTGTTTTTTATTTTTTTAATTTTTTAATTTTTTAATTTTTTAATTTTTTTTTTTAACTTACCGGCACTCGGTGAAAAGAAAAACTAAAAATTTAGGTGAGTGATCTTGAGTATTAAGGTGTTCATTGGTCGGTCAATATTGTTTTCGGTGAAAATTGACACCGAATCAATTTATCGGTTTCCTAAAAATGAAACGACACCAACCCGTCCGTAAAGTCGATTAAAATCAGTTAAATTTGGTTAATTAATAATATTATTTTTTATTAAAAAAAAAGAAAAAAATTAATATTAATCATACAATTTTTTAATGAAAATTTGAGAATTAATTTTAAAAAATGAGCATATAGAATAATTTTTTGGAAACACATTTAAATTTAAGATAATTTTGCAATAATTTAATAAGGAATATATTTAATTATATGAAAATATCAATATTTTATAAAGGAAATTTTCAGTTAACCGACCAAACCGACCGAACCAACTAATTAAACCGACCGACTTAACCGACACCGGCCGACACAAGCTGGAAAACCGACTATTAAGTATATAAGGAGAGGACAACAACTCTATTGAGATGAGACCTTTTAGGAGATACCCAAAACAAAATCATGAGGGGTGATTCCCAGAGTGAACAGCGGGTTTGCGATTATTCGTTGTCCTCCTAACAAACCATATCCATACAAAATTCTTAGTTGAATAACAACCAACTAGCACCACATTACAGGAAAGTCGTGAAATGTAGTGGACCATGTTTGGTAATGCTTGCGTATTTTCCTTCGCTCGGCAATATGTGAAGCCTCTCGGTATTGACCAGAATTATCAACCCAATTTTTTTTTCCCTATTGAATATCGAGATCAAACACAGCAAGTCCTGATCATAGTTGTTATGAGCGGATTCTCGCGTCTTCTTCTTCCACAATTTGAACGTAATCGCCGCAACTCAATCCATGCGTTAGATCTCCTACAATTGAACCTGATCTTTTGTACTTGTGATTGAATGGGATGGAGAACACCCCCAAACACAATTTACCATAGTTAAACGAAGTCCACTTTCGATCGATCAATAAGCGAAACAACTTGTGTCGACCTATCTAGTCAACCTTGCCATGTTGATCCCCAATTAGGCACTTAAGACAAAACTCTTGTAATGATAGGTATTGAGGGTATTGTGAGTTCCTTACGACTACCATCGACTTTTTGCCTCAAGATCTTGCCTTCGTTCATGAAGAATAACCATACGAATTTGACAAGTTTCGGTGCAACTCCTTCATAAGGTCTAGCCCAGAAAACGTTCTTGCTTGATAGTGGTAAGATTGATTTTGCACCACCGTTTTTTAACTTTCTCCCGTAACTCAGGCTTGTGCCACTTACTCCGTTTCTTCACCTTTTAAGTATCTTCTCTTTTTTTAGACGAACTCTCCGACCCATTTCTTGATTTTCCTTTTTGATTCCTTGACCTTTCGATCTCACCTTGACCACTTAATTCTTTTAACCTGACTATTGTGTCTCACAAATCTTTGCATGTCCTCTTCATATACTCGATTCGAATGCTTGTTCTATTGATTTAGAATGTTCTAGTTCCTTACTATCCTCAAAGTATCTCTCTTTTTTGGAAGGTACTTACCCCTTTTTGGACAAATTGATTCTTCATTCTTAATTGATCATTTTTAACATTATTTGCACCTCGTGTATCAATCTATGACTTATGCACACTCAATTCTATTATTTTTTTCCTTGCTTGTTGCTTTCATTTTCTTGATTTCTTTTTCAAGAATGTCCTTTTTCTCGAATCAACACGGTCTCTTCTGCACCCACTTCCATTTCTTCTATCAATTATGGTTCTTTATCCGGTAAAATTTGAGTTGTCGCACATCTTTCTAACTCCATCGATTCCCTTACCCTTTCTGCCACTTTATTTGCAAACAATACAATTCAATGAAACCATTACCACTTAATTTGTCACTAATCGTGGCAAGAGACGAGCAATGATCAATGGATCGAAAACGGCTCTCATACCAATTGATCAGAGTAGTATTATCAAGAGATGTTTGGAGACATTTGATAACCAAAAGAGTAGCAAGCTAGCCTTTATATAGATCTTTAACCTAAGTACACTCTAACTAACTACTACTAACCATGGTTAACTACTAACGTAAGCGTAAGGGGTCATATCACCATCTCATTACTTGTTTAATTTATTTTCTCAACAGATGGTTATTCCACGTCTTTAAAAACTTAGCACATTTTCATCTCATTACTTCTTGCCACATGCTAACTAATCTCATATGTAATTTTCGGCTTTCCAGTTTCTTTCATCTCAATACTCATCCTCTCTCATCTTTTCTTGCTATTTAAATTTTTATACATACATATACATACATATATCTATTATTTAAGTTTGCTATTTAAATGTGTCCTTTTTGGAAATTGTACATCTTTTAAGATTTCCTTGTATGTCTAGATTTACTTGTATCTCTATATATGTTAGTCTTATGAATGAAAGGATTTGAACCGATGACCTCCTAATTCATAGCCCACAATCATGCCACTGAATTATTGTTCTTGTTAGATCATTCTTGTGAACTCTGTTGTAAAAAAAAATTCAATCTTCTTCTGACGATAGTCAATATTGGCTCTAGATGATGCTCAAATACCAAATAATAATAAAAAAAAGATTATGATTTTTTATGAGTTATATGAGAGAAGCTTTCCATTTATAAGCCAGGTAAAACTAACCAACGTAAGAATTACCAAGATTAACTTATTTTTACTAATCTATCTCCATCATTGAAGGAGGAAACAATTTCACATAGGGGTGCTTGGATTTTGGTGTTGAGGAGAGGAGAGGAATGGGAAGGAATTGGGAAATCGCAACTCCATGTTTGTTATTAGTACATCGATTTCTCCTCAACCTCTTCTTCAATGTCACTTCAAATCTTTTATATAATCTCATCAAATATCATATCAAACATTTTTCTAATTTTCAACCATATAATATAAAATAAAAATTATAAAATATCTTTTATCTAATTTTATTAAATATGTTAAAAAAAAAATCTAATCTTATCAAATGTCACATCAAATATTTTCTAATTTTCAACTACACAATATAAAATAAAATATATTTATTATATCAATTAATACAAATATACAATGATTACATTAAAAAAATTAATTGCAACATCTCCATTTCAAAACACTAATCTCCAAATAAGTATTTTATATAATAATAATGGAGAAATAAGGATTCGAACCTGTTACCTCATGATTATTAGGTGTATAAATTTTCCAATTCTTCAACTCATGATTGTTAGAGGTATTGGCCAAAAGTGAAAAAAAATGTCCCAATTTTTGCATCAAATGGTAGAAAATATTTGGTTCCACGCAAATAGAGTGAAGCACACCATTTTAGTTTGTTCTATTTATTTATTAGACTAGGGAATCTGCAGCCATTCATGAACCCATCTTTTTCGAAGGCATGCTTGGGCATTCAACACAAACTCAATGTTTAATTTACATTTTAGACGTGGTTTTTCATATCATAAAAAATTAATTTTATATTAAGTAAAAACATGTTTCAAAATGGTTGTGAATATGATAAAAATGAATTAATTTAGCCCTTTTAGAATTAATTAAGTAAGGTAGAGTACTAGATGTTGAGTATGAAAAGTTTAAAAACAAAAACAATGGAAGTATGTAAGTAAGGAAATTTGAAAGTTTTGGGACCAAACAGTGTATGGAAGTTAAAAATTATGATTCGAACTTCTATTTTGTATTTGCTTTATATTTTTTTATTCTCGACAGTGCATTATTTGAGTTGAAGTACATACGACGTCGTTGTAAGAATAATTATTTGCCTTATTAATTGTGATTTTTAGTTGTGTAATTTTTGTTTTGTTAGGAGCATTTCCTTGAATATGGGTACTTGCTATTCTTTGCATTTGACAATTTGTAATATTTTAAAAACATGAGATTTATGAATAATTTCTTTTGGAATGCTGTGGATTGTGGAGAGTTTGAACACTTGAAAGTTGTTGTATATTTGCATATCAATCTTGTTGTTGGTTCTATTATATATATTTGGCTTACATTCTATTGAGAATTGTATGCATAATACTAAATTACAATTAGAGATGTCCATTTTCTCTGCGGGGACCCGCTACTAATGGGGTGGGGAACGGGGGAAAAAATTCCCCGTGGGCTAATTGAGGCCGGGGACGGGGAATGTATTCCCTGTCTCCGATTCCCCGATCCCCGCCCCGCTTACTTTTTTTTTTTTTAAATATTTTTTTTCTATACTTTACCTCTTTAATTTTCATATAAAGATATATTTGTTGATAAAATTATCTATTCATATGAATATTTTTCTTTAATAATTAACATTATAGTTGAAATTTGTAAATATTTTCTAAGAAAATCTAATTATTTAAAAGTATTGTCCAAAAAAATATTTAAAAAATGTAAAAAAAAAAAAAATCGCCGCGGGAGAATTCCTGAGAAAAAAAATGAAAATTTTTCCGGCGACGGGGACGGGGACGGGGAAGCCATTACAATTTAAGTTCCACTAATCCTTCAATTTAAAAACAAAAGACTATTTTTCTTTGATTTTTTTTTTTTAAAATGATGGATTTATAAATATTAGTAAGTATACTTATGTGATTTTATATTAATGAAATAATACTTTATTAAATCCAAATAGCCTTTATGAAATTTCCAACTTTGTGTTGTTAAATGTCAATTTTGAATTTTCCATACACATGATTTTCCATAACTAAACCATCATCCTAACTTAATGGAGTTGTCTTAGGCTGTTACAAATTTGAAGAATGAAAAATTAGCAAATTCATTCCGATGGTTCACCCCTCTAATCTCCTCCTAAAAAAAAAAGTTGTCCCATTTTTCTCGATTATACTTATTGGAAAAAAAAACGTTCCTTGACATCCTTCAATTTTTTTTTTTTTTTTGAATTTTCCTAAAAGCAGGGATGATGATAAAAAGGGAAAACCGATAAAACAGAATCGAACCTAACCGATCTATTGAATTGGTTTGGATTTTTCACATTATATTGGACATATTAGTTTTATTTGCAGAAAATCGAAAGTTATTGGATCAATTCGGTTTCAATTTGTAAAAACCAATAAAAACCGAACCAGACCATATTATAAATTCTCAGAATTCTCTTACCCCTATAATTCTAATAGGGGTTGAAGTCTTGGAAGCGAATCGAAGAATATTGAGCCAATGACTTTGTCATTTATTGAACATCGATTCAGTTTCTCTTTTGGTGAAATCAATTGGATCGTATCAGTTCTCGGTTTGGCCTAAAAATTGAAAAAAAATCGAACTCATGGTTTTGCCTTTAATTGGACATTGATTCGGATCCTCTTTCATCAAATTGATTGGATCGACTCGGTTCTCAATTTGACCTAAAATCGAAAAAATCGAACCAATATCACATCTACATGAAAGCTCATTTATTTTAATTGTAAAAGTTGAGGGTTATATTAAATGTCTCAATTTGCGAAGAATGGAGGCTTCCATTTTTCTACGAGATCGACGAGAGTCTTTTATTAGGATTATTCCATATCTCCAAATTAGCTAAGAATGACGACGACTTCAATTATTCTATCACCAAGATCGTTTTCCTTTGCTCTTGGGGTTTAATCGACGAAGGGATTTCATGAAAGAGGGAAGGTAAGTTTCTTCTCATTATCTTTCATTTCCTTAGTAAAATATTTGACTTTGGCTTCTATTCCATTGTTCTTAGGTAGGGTATTGGAAAACCCCTCTATTAAGACATAAAATTTCTGCATCTTCTTTGTTCTTCTTCTGCCTTTGATTTCAGCTCATAAATCTTTTTTCCCTCAGTAAATAGTGTTTAGTAAACTTCAATTTTATTTTTTTTATTTTTTGTACCTACAAACACAATACCGAAGTCTTGAGACTGGAGATACCACGGGGTACTTACCTTGTCAGAACACAAAAAGAGAGTAGGTTTGTTTGTATTATCTTAAAATAAATGTGAAAAACTATGCCTCAAAGTGATTTATGAACTAATTTGTATTGTCTTCTTTCTTCGTTTAACTTAGATTCTTGCAGGGCGAATAGAGTTGTTGCATCCATTGAAAGCCTACGCGCTTTTAAAATAGGAGAGCTTGTAAGGTTTTCGGTCGGTTAACTACTAGTCAGCAATCCATATTATTGTCATGTTGGTGCCCTTATAGAAATCTCATACAAATTTGCAAGGATAAACAAAATTCAACAAGAACACGATTTCTTAAACAAGAGTTCAATGATAGAAGATGTAGTCGTTTATGCAATAACATTTTTTGTTTTCAAATTTAACTAATTAAACTTAAATATTTTGTAGTGTACGTACATATATGACTATTGTTAGAATTCAACCGTCATTTAATTATGGTTATTGTAAGTTAGGTAATTTATTGTCATTTCCAGTTTTAGCTAGGATTTCTTTGGGTCTATATATATGGGTGTAATCCCTTAATTGAATAAAAAGAAGATTATTAGGTCTCTTAAAATCTAAATGTTATCAGAGCCAAAACTATATCGAGAAAATCTTTCGGAAGTAGCTATCGGATTCTACCAATTTTTTTCGAATTCCATTGATTTTTGAAGGATTTTGCTGCTGTCTAATCTGACGCTTTCGAATCGTGCCTCTGCCACCAAATTCTTCCATTGTCAAATCTGCCGCTTCTGAATTCTTTTTTATTTCATAAACACTTAATTTTTTTCATTATTTAAAAATATTTAAAAACTTTATTAAACTATTGATTTTAAAATATATAGAATTTATTCTTACAAATATTTTTGTGCTAGATTATTTTTTTTATACATATAAATAATAAAAGTTATATCTATAATTATCAAAAGTTTCAAATATTTTATTCTATAAATATTATAATATTAAATAAAGTTTATTTTAAAAAGAAAATTATTTGAAGATATATTGGACAGTAAAATTGAAAGTTTAAAAATCTATTAGACCACCTTTTATGTTTTTTTTTTGTTATATATATATATATAAACTTATTAAATATAAAAATAAAAGTTAAATATACATTAATGTGATGTGGGAAGACCATTGAAATTTAGATCTAATTTTTAAAAAAAATATAATTTATATAAAATTCAATTTTTCTATGGAGATAACGAGATCATTTGTCTTTGCCCTTGGGTTCAATCGACGGAGGGATTTCATGAAGGGGAGAAGGTAAGTTTTCTCATTATCTTTCATTTCCACATATTTGATTTTGGCTTTTGTTCCATTGTTATTTAGTAGTGCAACGGATAACCTTTATGTTAAGATATAAAATTTATGCATCTTCTTTGTTCTTCTTCTACCCTTGATTTCAACCCAGAAATCTTTTTTCCCTCGATAAATAATGTCTAGGAAACTTCAATTTGATTTTTTTTTTTGTGTACCTACAAAGACATTACTTGGAGTTTTGGGACTAGAGAAAACATGGGTACTTAAGAACACAAAGAGAAAGTAGGTTTGTTTGTATTGTCTTAAAATAAATGTGCAAGAACTGTGCCCGAAGGGATTTAAGAATTGATTTGTACGGTTTCTTTCTTCATTTAACTTGGATTCCTGCAGAGGGAACGTAGGTGTTGCATCAATTAAAAGCCTACACACTACAACAAATTTCGGTCGATCAACTACCGGCGAGCAATCCATATTATTGTCATGTTGGGGCTTTCATAGAAATCTCATACGAATTTGCAAGGATAAACGAAATTCAACGAGGACACGATTTCTTAAACAAGATTTTAATGATACGACAGGTAGTCGTTTATGCAATAACATTTTTTATTTTCAAATTTAACTAATTAAATTTAAATATTTTGTCGTGTATGACTATTATTTAACCGTCATTTAATTAGGGTTTATTATAAGTTACGTCATTTATTGTCATTTCTTGTTTTAGCTGTTGAGAATAAACACTATTCTAATAGAATCAATTATTCTCTCTCTTGTGTTCCTAATGAAAAATAGCTAAATATGGTAAAAATATCAAGCACAACACACAACGATTTTAACGTGAAAAAACCTCCTCAAGGCGAGGAGTAAAAAACCACGAACCGAAGTCAAAGCTCCACTATAATCAATAATGGGCCACAACGAGTTCTCCCTAGTCACAACTAGAGGTATACAACAGATATTAACTCAAAATAATTAATCTCGACAACAAACGACACTAAACCAAAGAGAAACAAATAGAGAAGTCTCACAAATTGTGGAACCAAATCGCCACTGGAATATGGATGTAGAAGCCTCTAAAACTCTATCCCACCATTCAGATTGAACATCCTCGTGTCAAGCACAAGCTGACCAAATTTCAACTTGATCTGACGGTGTAATTGCTCGGAAACGCCAAAATACTGAAGCTGGCCGAAACTTCTTTTTCTCTCTATTTACTTTCTCTCTCTAGCTGCTGTTTCTCTCTCTCTGGCTGCTGTTTTTCCAGAATTTTGTGTGTACAATGAACCAAAGTGACAAAAGTTACTTTAAAACACTTAGCCCTAATGGGCCTTATTTGATGGGCCTTCACAAGAGTGAATAAAAC
>JBBMKA010031746.1:0-24262 GCA_037833695.1 Sechiopsis laciniata
TAATATACATTCTTTATAATTGTTTTTATCCATTTAATGCATGTTATACATTATTTGGTAAAACATTACTCTTTTTCTCTTTTTTTTTCCTCTATATACATTCGATATTACTTTAAGATTGCAATCATACTGTTTTCAAAATAAGTTATCATATATTTGAGTCGACATCATTTCATACGAATGACTCAGTGAAATAACATATCAAATTTGTTGTTTAATTTGTATTGAGATTCATTAGTATTTTTTTAAAATTTTTTTTATAAACTATCTATTTATATTAAACCATATAATTTTTGTAATTCTTTTTTATGCATATTATATATTTCTATACTACATATCTTAACTTTTTAAAATTATAAAAAAAAAAAAAAATTGTAAATTAAAAAATATATAATAAAAAAAAACAAAAAACAAAAAACTATTATCAAACAAGTTTTGTTTCCGTTTCTTATTTTTTTAGAAATAAAAAACTGAAACAGTTATCAAACACATTATTATTTTTTATTCTAAAAAAAAGTAGAAACAAGAACTAAGAAACAAGAAACGAGATCGTTATCAAACGAGCCCTAATTTTCTCTATTTTCCAGTTTTCCTTTGTCTAGGATTTTTCTTCTTTTTCATTTAAATGGCAACAAATGGTCGTCTAAAAAAGCCCATACTTTTTAATTGATTAGTTGAAAATATTAAATAATACTATTTATTTTCTTAAATAAATAAGTGATTGAGATTTTTCCAAAATTCATATAATATCTAACATCAATAGCCTTTATGTAGGTTTGAGCATGAAGTATGAACATGTATATTTTTTAATTCAAGAACACTACAAAGAGAGATTCAAACCATGACTTCTTCATTATAAAATTACACTAACATCGATGAACTATTACTGTTTTTCGACAAATTGAATAGGTATAGAATAACAATCTCATCATTCGTTCATTCTTTTTTTTTTTCTTTTCCAAAATTGTAAAGAAACACAATCTCATCATTTGTTTTCTTCTTACTTTTTTTCAAATTTTTAGTTGATTTTTTTAAATCTAAAATTTTCATTTCATTGTTAAAAATAAAGAAATAGTTGAATCTTTATGGCTAAAGAGACAAATCTTCTTTAGTGCATATGTGGCATGATTTGATATATTTTTTTTTTTTATTGTTAAAAAAAAAAATTATATTACTAAATGTTGATACATATAGCTTACAAAGACTTGCTTGCAGGTATTCCACACTTCCAATCACAAGGACCAGAAATCGGGAGTCCAAGGCGCGCCTTTTATTTCCCGTCAACAAAACCAACGGTCAGATTTGAGAGAACCTACCAGATCTGCAGCTATAAATTAAGGTTCCTAATCCTGTCTGCTTTTCCAGTATCAGTATATATATATATATAGATATGCCGCCATATGAATTGGCGCGAAACTGAATCCCTCCTCTAACATTTCTTCTGTGTTGGCCGACCCAGCCCTAGATCTCTCTCCCGCCCTTTTCCACCATTGAAGTGCCCGTCCATCGCCTTCCGGCCTTATATCTCTTTCCGCCGCCATCGTTTCTCCGCCTCCCCGCCGGCGATTCTGAGGCTTCTATCACTGGTTCGTCACTCCCTGATTTTACTTCACTCGTTTGAATCCGTGGAGGTCCATTTCGTTTTCAGATCTGCAAACATTTTCTTTTATAATTATTTTCATCCTTTCAGCTGAATTAGTTCATTTTTACTCATTTTCGATACATTTTATCAGTCTATTTTGGGATCTAGGGTTTCAAACGAATCTCTAGAGTTAGCTGAGTTGTTTGTTGTGCTCTTTATTATCGCATCTTGCTAAATTTCTGTCTTTTTAGTTTATCAGATTATATTTCTCTAACGTCTGTGAGTGAAGAGTTCTCTAATATCTCTGGTTATGTCGTCGCTGTTTATTTTAGTGAAAATGGTCGAGTGCTGCTAAATGTCGAGATCTGGATTTAACAATTTTATGTTTTAACGGAAATGATGTATGTGTATTGTTGAGGTTTTACTTGCTTGGGCAATTGTTTTATGAACATCGATTTTTCTTTAACGGACTGCTTGGTATTTTTCACGCACTTGCTACTTACCTTACCCCCCTGACCTTCTTCTTCACAAATGTGTCAATTCTTTTGTTCATCAATACTTGAGATGTACTGATAATCAGTAATTGTTAAAGGAAGCACCATTTTGAGCCGTTTCGATAGAACTTTAGCAATGATGTTGTATAGACATGAATCAGAAACTTCATGTTTCCCCATTTCTAAGTTCTTTGATAATATTGTTCTAATGGTAGTTAATTGGTGTTAACAACTTTCCACATTTCACCTTTATAGTTTTAACACTCTCCTATCTAATTGGGGAGAGACCTTTTGTAATCTCCCCTCATGGGATCTTCCCTTCATTTGTAATTTCATACCTCAATGAAATTGTTTCTTTATCCAGAAAAAAAAAAAAAAAAACTGTATTGGACTTGATTGTTCCAATGTTTTTGAATTTCTCACGTTGGAGCAGTTTGATTGTAATTTTCTCTTGAATCAGATTGGTATGATTTTTGGCGGTGGACCTACATTTTTTTGTATCCTCAACTTTCTCTTGTTTGTTTGGAATTGTCTTGTCTTGATGAATTTTTTCCTACCGTTACTTAATAAGTATTTTGTACTGCAGCAGACGCATTCTCTTGGCTCAATAAGGAGAAAAATAATACTTCTCCAATGGAGTTAAGAAGATTCAATCATTTTCATTATATCCGTGCAATTAAAGGGGGTGTGACGACAATAGTTTTAAATGTCAATTCCCGTGGAAAGCCTGCAATTGTATTCAAGAAGCTTACTGACATATATGAATCTATATATGACAAAGCACAAGAATCACTCCCAACCCTATGGTCAAGAGAAGGTTCGGAAGAAAATGTTTTTGATGTATGTGAGTTGAAGGTGGAAACCCAAGTCCTTTATGCAGAAAGAAAACTATTCAATGATGAGACTCAAGTTTCTGATTCTGACAGTATAGGTGATACTGATGAACAAGAAAGTGATGTAGAAGCTGATGGCATGACTTTAAAGCAGATCATGGAAAGCTGCAAGAAAAGGAAGGTGAGGCAGTTGAAACCTGTTGACTCGAGTAAGAAAAAGCTGAGAACATGCTCCGGACAAGAACTAAATCGTTCATGTTTGTTATCAGATGAGGATGATAGTGATCTTGATGTAGTTCTTAGCATCTGGAAATCCAAACTTTCTAAACGCAATAAATTGAAAATCAAATTTGACGAAAGCAGAATATCTACATGTTTACCATACGGCCAAACAATTGGCAATTCTGATCCGATCAATAGTGATCAAGATCTCTTTCCATCTAGTTCAGACCTACCCATCTTAGTGGACATTAAGATTGAAACTCCGGAAGAAATTCATAACACCAACTGCATTATGGATGAGTTGTCTCTACTTTGTGATGAAAATGTTAACTCGTGTCTGAGTTTTGAGCCTATTAGAGCTGATGGGTCACTTATCAGTCGAGAGTTGACAGTATCCGAGAAAGAAGCTGAATATTGTGTTCTAAACTCTGCATCTCATGAAATTTTGGATGGCAATGAACCTGGGCCTCTTCAGATGGTAAGGGAATCCAGCACTGAGTGGATGAATGAAAATAAACTGGAAGTACACAAACCCCATCATTCAGATTCCTCTGCATCAGAGAGCATGGAGGGACAATATGCCTCAGATTATGTATCAAATGATAGCACTTCAGAAGCTGTGTCCCTGACTGAGGAGCAGTACTTTGGCACTAATATTTCACAAGGTAAATCCATTACACACAAGGTCATATGTCAAAATAATAGTGAAGATATGTCCGAAGCAATTTCCGTGACTGAGGAACAGTGCTCTGACACTTGCATTTCAGAAGGTAATCCCTTTACACACGAGGCCATATGTATGAATAATGGTGAGGTCTTCACTCATTTGCACGGAATGGCTGATCTGTATAGCGTTCAACTCCCAGAGATGGGTCCTGGAGCTGAAGTACATTTAACTGATAGTGATAAAGACAAGTTGGCATTTGATAGTGAAAAAGGTATTCCAACAGAATCTATTAGTAATTGTAACTTAAGCCCTGAACACCGGGGAAGTATTTCATCAAAATCTACTAGTGATTACAACTCAAGCCCTGATTATGGAAAAAGTATTTCAAAAAATTCTTCGAGTGATCGTAACTTAAGTCTTGAT
This sequence comes from Sechiopsis laciniata, assembly GCA_037833695.1. Classification (NCBI taxonomy): domain Eukaryota; kingdom Viridiplantae; phylum Streptophyta; class Magnoliopsida; order Cucurbitales; family Cucurbitaceae; genus Sechiopsis; species Sechiopsis laciniata. The sequence continues at coordinate 4,222 of JBBMKA010031746.1, forward strand.
CGGTATTTGATATCTATTGGCAAATATCCAGCTAAGGAGAGACAACCACAAATGTCTGATTATTCTCATTCAGAAATAAATACTTTACCAGATTTTCATCTCGATGGTTCAATGGACAAACTCAATCAATTTGAAGAACCTAAACGCCATCCAACAATTATTCGATCAATGAGAACAGTAAGTTCAATCTAATTGATGTAGTATTTACTATTTAGTTTAAATCATACGGAGGTTGTTTATATTATTGTGCTTTCACTTTCAGACCATTTCTCCAACCACTCAGGAAAGGTTGTCCAAGTCTATGAAGTCTATGCGGTTGCAAGATAAAGAATGGAAAAGTAAGTTCCTGAAGTTAAACATTAGTATCTTTTTTTTAGTATAAATAGTGGGTTAGGAGATTAGAACCACATATCTCTTGGTTGTTAACACATTTAGTGTGCCAGTGAAGCTAGGTGAAGTTAAACATTAGTTAGTTGGGGACCCGATTTGGAAAGCCATCATTAAGCCTCTTTTAATAATAAATTTCTGCGATTATTTTTTTGATATAGAATAAGCCATTTTTAACTCCTTAATATGCAAGTTAATAACCCCATATCAAGTAGAATGTGAACTCTTGACAAGAAAAGGCCAAGTTTAGCAGTCTTTAAAGGGCTCTCCTAGAAGCTTTGCAAGTTTCATCTCTCTCCCCGTTTGGCTGTATTTCTGTTTTTATTATATGCGAAAGATAAACGTTAATGGAGTTCAACACCTTGGTTTGCTGGGGAAGCCTTGGGTTCATTTGATCATTTTTATTTTACCTTTTTTCTATATTGTTTATTTTTATTAGCATATTTGAAATCCTAGCGAAATTCTGAAAATAAAGTTATGATAATTCCTACTTTTTGGGAGTAGTTTTTTCAATTTGCCTTTTTATTTCCCTCATTGTCTTCTCCTTTCATTTTAGCATGCGGAGGCAAACTGGATTTCAATCAAATCAAGTACAAGGTTGACACAGCTGAAGAGAGTGACCATACGAAGAGAGTTTATTCTGATACATATCGTGAGCTGAATACAAGGAAATCGAAGAAGAGAAGCCTTCACACAGCAAGCACCACTAAAGTTCCTCGTGCGAGAATGAGAAACTCTACTGCCCAAAATTGGTCAGATAGTGCCATTTCATTCACACAGAGACAGATTCAGGACATAGAGTGTCTTGCTCTGAAGCTCACAACTCAGTTAAAGTCAATGAAAGCAATTGTAGAAGACAGATTTCATGTTGAAGGCAACAAAGCTACGAGTTACAAGTTTAACACGGATGAGGTAAACACACAACCTCATGCTTTGATACCATAATCAATCAACCTGAAAATGGTTGTGGTAAATTTAATTATATAAAAAAACACATATATGCAAATATAACTTGATTATTGTTTACTTGTTACAAGTTACTAATATCGAACTTGAACTATCGGTGAAAGATAACAATGCCTTGTAGCCTTGTAGGAATAAAGGGTTAATTTGGTGGCTGCTTATGTCAACAAATTATTCTTGTCCGTAGGATTCGTTCATTTTTTTGTTCTGTATACCTTTCTATTGTTTGGTCGATTTAATCAAGGCGTTTGATGTCCTCTCATATATTGTTCTGTATTTTGGTAGGTGAGAACATCCATTGCCCATTCGACGAAAGTGGAAGCAAGTGCGAGGAAGTGGCTTTCCATAATGTCGAGGGATTGCAATCGATTTTGTAAAATAATGGTTCGTTCCTTACCATAATCTTGTTAGAAATAAATGAAAGAGAATCATCATGAAGTGACCTAGTGGTCAAGAGGGCTTTGGGAGCTAAGAGGTGATGGGTTCCATTCATGATGACCACCTATCTTGGAATTAATGGAAAAAACACTTATAGCAATAGTAGAAGCATGGGATTGTTGAATAAACTTAATTGTAATTGTTTAATGTATTTAGAATATTGTTAATTAGGGATGTAATTAATAATTAACGAATTAATGGGGCCTTAATTTAGGAATTAGTGGGAAAACAGTTTTGGTAAATAAGCCAAAAATAGAGCCAAAACAGTTTTGGTAAGTGTAGGAGCCTTGGAGACCAAGTATTGTAATAGGCTATAAATAGAGTGTTCATTCCATTGTGATAGATAGAGCAAGGAAAAGAGAGAAAGAGCAAGAGCAAGTAAGAGAAAGATATTGAGAAAGAGATAGAAAAATAAAGAAAAGTGTTTGTAGAGAATTTGTGAGTACCTTTGTCTCTCTAGTCACGAAGTGAAAGCTTGCGTGATTGTTTTATTTCTGTTTTATTCACTTGTCATTATTTTACAATTTGGTATCCAAGCGATACTTTACAAATTGGTATCAGAGTGATATTTTACAAGGATAGCATTACAGTTGCTCTGTAATAAAAGGTTCCTATATCCAAATGTTCTACTATAGTTGAAGTGCGTGCAAGTTAGTGCGGACAATCACGGATATAAAAAAAACAATAATAAATAAATGAAAGGAAACACACAATTTAACACCTCATTTTTCTTTCCTAACTGCAGAAAATAAGTGATCATGGTTCAAATGCTTCTCCAACGGCAACTGCAGAAGGTGAAGAGGAAGATGATGAAGCTGGTGGAAAGCTTTGTGAAGCTAAGTTGCTCGGGGATGACACCAACGCCGCGTCTTTCGTGGAAACTAGTCCTAAAAAAGTATGAAACGGTCAAGTAACTTCGAAAATCTTACTTGCAATGTAACTAACTTATTTTGAATCATCATTGTCCTTTTTTAAGATTTTACTTGTAAATTTCCATGTATAATTTAAAAGAGTGCAGTGATTTTGTGTCGTCTGGTTCCTTTGAAATGAGTCATTGTTCTTTTTTCTTCATATCAAATTAAAATCATGTATCAAATCATTTTCGCATCTTCAGAAAATTATATCAACACGTTGGTTGCTGCAACGTATTTGTGAATGTTTATGATTGATTTTTGGCTTTTACAACTGTACAATAGTACCTTTCTTTATTGCTCGTTGCAAATTCAAATCTGGGGAGCTATGTTATTGTTATGGGAATTAAGTATCTTTTTTTTTTCTGCTTTTTGAACGGAGATAATTTCTATCTTTTTTGATAGAGTCTGGATTTATCTAATTAGCAAACCATCACGAACATACATAATAAGTCAAGTGATTCAAGGAACTTGGACTCTCCTTAGACTCTTGAGATCTCTCAAACTCTAATTCTCATACAATTCAAAGATACTTTCTCGCTAAGCAACCTTCCCTATTTATAACCATCCTATGTAACTAATTGCATAAATATCCCTAATATATTCATTATTCTTAAAGGCCTAAATCTATCACCTTTTAATTAAATTATACAAAATACCCCATAATCTTAAGGTAGGTTTTAATTATGTTTTTTCTTTTCAATTCAGATTTTAATTATGTTCTTATATTTTGAAAGTTGTCATTTTTACTTTTGAATTTAGAAACTGATGTAAAAAAATATTTATCGGTCAAAGAATAGAGTAATTTTTTTTTTCTTTCATTACATTGAAAATAATAATAAATATTATTTAAATTTCTGTAAGCAAATTATAAAAAGTAAAACCTCACTCGAATACCATTAACATTTTCTATTCAAGTTTGTGCAATTATTTCATCCAAAATCTTAAAAGGGAAAAAAAGTGAAAATGAGATGAAAATAAAACAAAGAAGCTCGGAAAATGTGTGTCGCATATAGACGCATGCTCGCTTAGACCCCTTTTTATCATGATTTCATAGTATAAACTTTACTTTATATGTTGTAATTTTTTTGAGTGTATGTTTCTTGGCCATTTTGATGTGTCACATTAAAAATGGCAAAAAATGTCCTATAGGGGCATGACTTTTTGAAACTTCATTTCTTTAAAGATGCAATATAGTTGATGTGGTTCTTATTGCTGTGTTGTATAACACTTTAAAAGATAAAAGTATTTCAAAACCTTCTTTCTCTTCTAATTATGTGACTTGTTTTACATTTTCGTTTGGCTGATTTGTTCGCCAGGTTAGAACAGGTGTCTCACAATTGCTTTGCGAGTATAAAGAAGTTGGATCGTGACAACTGGTATTAGAGCTTTGTTAACTCTGATCGGGTTGTTGAAGCCCACCAAAATAAATACTGATTCTCTATATCTAACTGTAAAATTAGTGGAACCATGTCAAATCCGAGGAAACTGAGAATTAATTTTTCAATGTTAATAATTAATAAAATAGGGGTTTTGGAATTCTAAACTAATAAATAAATGAAATGAATTAAACATATAATTATACGGAAAAAAAAATATAATGCAAGTGTTTAATTTAAGGGTAAAATACCATTTTGGTCCCTGAACTATCATGTAAATTCCATTTTGGTCCTTGAACTTACAAAAGTTTAATTTTAGTCCCTAAACTATCATTTTTGTTCCGTTTTGGTCTCTCAACTTTCAAAAGCCCAATTTTGGTCCTTGAACTTTCTAAAAAGTTTAAAAGTAGTCCTTGGGTTAGAAAAAAAAACTTAACCACAATTAAAAATTGATGAGGTGGCAAAATAATAATAATAAATCAATTTATCATCATCTTCTTCACCCTTCTCTCACCACAGTCTCTTTTTTCCTTTACCTTAAAACTCAGAACATACCATTTTCCATGGAAAAAGGTTAGAGAAAAAATGGTAGTTTAATTGGAGGAGAAAATTATAGTTTTCTAATGTTATTTTATTTATTTATTTTTTTTTTGAACAAATAGTTTTCTAATTTTATAATATCAAATATGGGTAAGATTGACCTGCATAACTTTCCCTCCAAAATTAATCAATTACATTTTCATCAACTTTCTTTTTCTTCTATCTTTTCAATTTTTCATTTGTTGAATTGTGCAGCTTGAATGCCAGAAAACCCCTCTTCCTCTCAAGGATACCCGAACAAGATTGTTGCACTTAGCACTTCGTCAAATGTGACAAAAATTTTCACTGTCTCATCTCCCTCAAATTCGACCGTAGAGTTTGCGACCTCCCATTTCTCAACCCCTCGCCCTTTATGCACCCAAATCTTATGCGTCTCATCCAACCCGCCATTTTCAAATTTCACAACTTCAAATACCTCGACCTCATTAATAATAATCTCTCCGGCACCATCCTATGATACTTTGGCCCCTAATCTGCCAACAAACTCACCAGAACCACCTCCAATATTTGCAAGAGCATTGGTTTATGCTCTGTTTTTTTTTTTTTTAATATTAAAATTTACAGGTCTCCCCCCCTTTGACGATGGAGAAGGCTCCTCGGCTTGAACGCCCTAACAGAGACAGCGCTCTCATACCTTCAACCATCCTCCACCCTCGTCAGAAAGCACCGTCACTGCGAAAAACAGTTATCGCATGTTGCCGACGATGTTCACTGTTGGGATGAAACCGACACACTACAATTAAGAAATAATAATTAAAGAGAATGATGACGTGGAAAGGTTAGAAATTTGCCAAAGCGAAATTATGGCTCAATTCCAGCGAAATGTGTGTGGTTCCCCAGAGACGCGCATGTGTACGCGGTCAATATTGCAGCAAGTTTTAATCTGAGTACAGGTCATTCTCCATAGGGATTTTTGTTATGTTTTTTATTCGTTTTCATGCAAGAGTTGAATAATAAAAAAAAAAGGTTGTTTGATGAATTGATTGGTGATTAACTAGGTAGGCGAAATAATGAAATAGCAAATTAACAAAATGAGAGAGTTATCGGAAGGGTTAGAGTTTTTAGAGGCTTCGCTTAAGCAGTTAGGTTAGCGAGGGCAACAACCGCCAAGTTTCCCTTTAGCTCTCTCGAGCTCCTAGTTTGGTTCTCTTGAACTCAAACACCTATTAGTGTAACTGCGGCACTAGGCGAACCTCATCTTTGAGTGTTCTTTGATTAGCAGGCAACCCTAGCAATCCTAGTGTTATGCAAGCAAGGTCGCTCTACTTTATTTTCTCTCGAAGCGAAGTAAAGTTATACATATAGTTTGTTAAACGGAATGGAAATTAGATTATCACAGCATGCATAAAAAGTTAGTTCGCTAACCCTTCACCCCAAGCGAAACACTCTACTTCCCCATAACCTTCCGATAATAGGTTTAGTTATTCGTGTTGATAAACATGCTCAAAACAAATAACAGAATGGTAAACATGCTGTTAAACGAAATACTAAGTGAAACAAGAAAGTAACGGCAAAAATAACAGCAAGACAAGATGAAAAGATAAGAAAACTCTTGGACTTTGTTAACTCTGAAAATCTCCTGTGAAACTCTAGTTATAGCTTAACTCCTAAAAAAGCACGTAAACTATTCTAGAAAATTATAAAGGACAACTACGGACGACAAAATTGCTCCGACGGCCTTAAACACTAAACAGAGAAGAATTTGGTCAGAATGGAAAGAACTAACAAATGCCTAAAAACCTCAAAACTTCAAAAACTCTCAAAGAACTAAAACTCTCAGAAAACTCTTAGAAGAAAAACTGGTCGAAAAAAAACTCCTTCAAACGATGATGCCTCTTGCCTTTTATAGAGCTCCCAACAGCTTCTGCGAACGGCCTGCTCCACGATCACTGCTCTGCCAAAAGTCTGCTCCACTTCTGACATTCCTGCTCCACGATCCGCGTTGTCACTTCGTTAGAGTGAACACAAAGCAACGGCTGAGATTGATCGTTGATTTCTAGATCTTTGCCACATGTCCCTTGGATGAGATATTTTTAATGACTCAACTCGTCTAGTTAATTTCTTGCTTCGCTAGGGCGACGTGGGGTGATTTCCAAGACTTGCTTCACCGGGATTTGCCTTCGCTCGTGTGAGTGGCTTCCTTCTTTAATTTCGTTATGTTCCCATGCTCACTGCAACAAACTAGAAAGCATCAATTCCTTTTTTTTAACACTTAAATAATTTTTATCCAATTATGCATGTTTTGCTGCAGCGAAATACCAAAAACTATCCCAATTAGAAAATTATAGGAAATTTCAGTTAAGCGTAGTAATGGGCACATGGGGGGAAATTCTAAACATTATCAATTAATTATAGCAAATTTTGTCTAAAAATATATTAATTTAAGCTACTTTAACTCTCAATTCTTGAGAGTTATCATTCACCTTAGATGCTTTCCAGATCTGGGTTTAATCGAACAACTTCATGCGACTACACTAGATCTTCCTCGATAGGAATCATTCTTCTTGATGCTCTTGCATCGTCGAGGATGAAGACCCACCTCATGCGACCACTATTCTATTTCCACTTGCCTTAATTTGACTAGATTGATTTGCTTGGACTAAACTAACTAATGCTGGTTCAATTTGAGCAGATTGTACACTTTTTTTCTTTTTCTTTTTCTTTTTTTAAAAATTATTTTTAATTTTTAATTTTTTTGGGCAAGTAGACAAAATTTATGCTGGCTTTCATTTTGCTCTTCATTTATTCAGTTCACACTAGTGATGGCCATTTGGTTGAATGCTCCCAGTTCTCCCCGACTCTAGTGGTGGCCATTTGGTTGAATGCTCTAAACATGTGTTGAAAATTGTGTGATAAGTGAGTTTGTGGATCCTTTCGCATTATAGTGACCAGATTTTTTATTGGTCAACTTGAACAACCATGGTCAAGTTATCTACAACATCTGTAAAGTAGGTCGTACCAACAATGTCATTAAGACAAGGCTTCAGAACTTTCTCTTCGCTCATTCCTTTCTATGACCGCGAAGGCTCGCCCTTCTTCTGACTCTTTTTCTAGTTCTTCGTCAGAGTCATCAGTAGCTTCGCTTTCGTTGTGAGCAACTTCTTGGTTCTTTTCTGCTTCGAAGAGTTCGTCTTCGACTGGATCAGCAGCGAGTTGACCAGGTATCAACTATGCGTCATCTCCAACCGGCAACGAATCTCCTACTTGGCACTCATTTTTTTACTCAACGGATCTCGAACCGGGCTTTCAAATTCTTCTTCTTCCTCTTACAATTTCTCTTTGGAGCTTGCCCCTTCGATATCTAACTGTTGGTTGTCGAGATTTGCTGAACCTAGCACTGCAGCGTCAGCAGCGAATTGCCTAGTTGGCAACTGTGCGTCATCCACTAGGGCTGAAGGCTCTTCTTCTGACTGAACATCTTCTTCGACTTCCCCAAACATTTTTGCATACAACTCTGCATTAGCAAACCTTTCTGAATTCGTAGATCTTGATGAAAGCTCTACTGTTGAACTATTCTCGGCCATAAAAGCCTGAGGAGTTTCTCGCACCTTTGTCGCTTCGGCGTATCTTTCAGCCCTTCGCTGCTTCCTTGCAGCAGACTCTTCCTTATCCTTCTTTCTTTTTTCCATCTTTTCTTTTCTCTCTCTTCGCTCCTGCTCATTTGCTCTTTGCTTAGCCAACTTAGCTTTCAGTTCCTCCATTCTCTTCAGGAGCGTGGGATCCATTACTAGCGAAACAACTCTTGCAGGCTCGATTGTCTTGGCAACTAAAAATTTAGTAGGGCTGGCGAAACTGGCCTCTACAGGCTTGATAAAATTTTTCGTTGTGGGCTTGAATTCTTGTGGCCCAGATGGCCTCTTAGAAGGTGTTGCATCTTTCGCTCCAGTAGACTGCGGCGGTGGCACCCTCTTTTTTAAGTGTGATCCTTTGCTTAACTCTCACATCTGGAGTTTCCTTTGCTGTAGAGTGGCTCTCTGTTGCCATAGAGCTCGCCCTAGCGGCAAACTTCTTCTTCACGAGGTCTTTCGCAGCAGAAATCTTGGCCGGATCGACCTCAGACTTCGCCACTTCCTTGGCGAGGTTAGTCTTGATTGGAATTCTTGAAGCCATTTGAAAGATTGGTGAAGGTTAGAAAATCAAGCAAAGGGAACAACGAAAGTTTGAGAACGGAGAGCTCGAAAGTTCAAGTGCGAGTGAAAAAGTGAAATGAGAAAGGGAGAGAAGTATTTATAGAGTTTTCGAAGTAGGGCAAAATTTAGCCTCGGGACGCAAAACGGCAGACGACGCGGGCAAAATCCTGATCGTAGGATCAAGATCTCTAGTGACACGTGTCAATCTGAATGCATGCGATGAACGTCGCGCGTGGGTTTAGGGTTTTTCGTGATGATTTTGACTTACGTCATTGTGTGACCTCATAAATAACCACTTCGCGCACGCAAAATCATCCCGAGGCAGTGACAACGAAGAAAATAAAGATTTATTTTTCTTAACAACCAACTATTCTCTTCACTAAACTACATAAAGTAATAAATCTAGCGAACTACTCCTATCATGTTTAAACTACTTAATAACAAAAAGCGTACAAGTGACAAGTTCATGATACTTACCTGACCTGAAACAATATTAAATTTGAGAAAGACAATACCATTCGCTCCAACCAACTTTTCCACTCAGATTTCGATTAAGTTGGCGAAGTTCGTTTTCGTGTGCTCCTCGTGATAATAATGCTTTAACCTGTGTCTAGTTACTAAAAACTTGGAATCGTCAAATTCATTTCTAGGTAAAATTGCCCCATGGGGATGTACATGAGCAATTTGGAATTGTAGAGCAAGACTTTCTGACCAACTGCAAACTCCTTAGGCTTTATCCTCTCATCGTGCCATTTTTTTGTCTTTTCTTTATATATCTTGGCATTCTCGTAAGAGAACAAGCGAAATTCCTCCAGTTCTAGCAATTGTAGTTTTCGCATAGGCGAGATGCCTTGCGAATCTAGATTCAGCTACTTAACTATCCAATACGCCTTGTGTTCCAACTCTAGAGGCAAGTGGCATGCTTTGTCGAAAATAGGGCGAAATGGTGACATACCTAATGGTGTCTTATATGCAATTCTGTATGCCTAAAGCGCGTCATCTAACTTGTTCTCCCAATCCTTCCTATTGGGACTTACTACTTTCTCTAAAATCATCTTGATTTCGCGGTTGGAGATTTTGGTCTGGCCATTTGTTTGTGGATGGTACGCAGTGGCGACCTTTTGATGGATATTGTACTTCTGCAACACAGATTCTAAAGCTCGGTTGATAAAGTGTGTTCCTTCATCCTTAATCAAGGCTCGTGGAGTCCCAAATCGTGTGAATATGTGCTTTTGCAGAAATTTAATAACTATCTTGGAATCGTTTTTTGCATAAGCGATGGCTTCAACCCATTTGGATACATAATCTACGACGACCAAGATGTATTGATTTCTGTTAGAGTTTTGGAATGGTCCCATGAAGTCAATTCCTCATACATCGAACAACTCAACTTCTAGGATGTACTTCAAGGGCATCTTATCCTATCTTCCAATATTTTCTTGCCTTTGGCATTGATCACATTATTTCGCGTAGTTGTAGGAATCCTTAAAGATGGATGGCTAATAGTATCCAGATTGGAAAACCTTCACTGCTGTTTTTGTGCCACCAAAATGGCCTGCATACGCTGCAGCGTGACATTCTGCTAGAATTGATTTTGCCTCTTCTTCTGTTGTACAACGGCGAATTACGTTGCATTGTTTGTACAAATATGGCTCATCCAATAAATACATTTTGACATCATGCAGAAATTTCTTTTTCTGTTTGTAGCTGAAATTCTCAGACATTACTCCATAAGTTAGGTAGTTAGCAAGATCGGCGAACCATGGTTCGCGTACGTCGCGAGCAGTGAATAGTTGTTCATTGGAGAAATTTTTACCGATATCCAATCGCTTGAGCGATCCATCCACATTCTCAATTCTTGATAAGTGATCTGCCACTACGTTTTCACTACCATTTTTATTTACAATTTCAAGATCGAACTCTTGTAACAATAGAATGCACTGCAACAATCTCAGCTTTGCATCTGCCTTTTTGAAAAGATATCGGATCGCTGCTTGATTTGTATAAATCGTTACCTTGGATCCGATCAGGTATGAGTGAAATTTATCTAAAGTGAAAACAACTGCCAAGATTTTTTTTTTTTTTTGTAGTTGTGTAATTCTGCTGTGCCTCATTCATCATCTTGCTAGCATAGTAGATAGGATGAATCAGTTTCTTGCCCTTTTGACCTAGCATTGCGCCCACGGAATAGTCACTTGCATCGCACGTGATGCAGAAGGGCAGTTTTCAGTTTAGCGCTTTAATGATTGGAGTTGAGACAAGAGCGGTCTTCAATGTGTTGAAGGCATTTACATAGGCAAAATTGAAATTGAATGGTTTGTTTAACACCAACAATTCGCACAGAGGTTTGGCAATTTTTGAAAAATCTTTGATGAACCTTCTGTAAAAGCCGGTTTGTCCAAGAAAACTTCGTATTCCTTTCAAACTTACTGGCTGCTCGAGTTTTTCGATCACTTATACTTTCACTTGATCGACTTCAGTTCCTTCCCACGAAATTCTATGTCCCAACATGATACCTTCCGTCACCATGAAGTGGCACTTTTCGTAATTTAAAACAAGGTTTGTTTCTTCGCACCTTCCGAGTACCTTGCCTAAATTTTCTAGGCAAGCCGCGAAAAATGATCCGAAAACCGTTAAGTCATCCATAAATACTTCCATATATCGTTCAATCATATCAGAGAAAATTGCTGACATACACTGCTGAAATGTCATTGGGGCGTTGCACAACCCAAAGGGCATTTGCCTGAAAGCAAAAGTTCCATATGGACAGGTGAATGTCATTTTTTTTTTTTTAATCTTTCGTCGCATTTTTAATTTGATTATATCCTGAATATCCATCTAGAAAGCAATAATATTTTTACCCTGTGACACAGTCAAGCATTTGATCTATGAAAGGTAGTGTGAAGTGGTATTTTTTCGTCGCAGCATTCAGTTTGCAGTGATCCATACATACAAATCAGCTAGATACTATGCGCATAGGTATTAGTTCATTTCGCTCATTTTATCGAATTTTGTGCCATCCTTTTTAGGCATGCATTGAACCAGGTTAACCCACTGCTATGGAGGATAGGGTAGATGACTCCCACATCGAGCCATTTAATAATCTCTTTCTTCTCTACCTCTTTCGTAGCTAGATTTAATTGTCGTTGATGCTCAATGAAACGAAACCCGTCATCTTCCAAGTATATCTTGTGCATAGAAAAGGATGGACTTATCCCTTTTAAATCGGCGTGGGTCCAACCTATTTCTTTCTTGTGTTACTTCAATAGTTCAAGTAGTGCCTCTTCATGTTTAGGCACTAGTTGGGAGGAAATTATAAAAGGTAAAGTTTCACCTTCACCTAGATACGCATACTTCAAGTACTCGAGAAGAAGCTTCAGTTCTAACTCTGGCCACACTTCTATTGATAGTCTTGCTGGTAGTGCTATTCTATCCGACAGGTTCAGCGAGTTATTCTCAGCATACTAAATCTTGCCGACCTCCAATTCTTCAGCAGATGACTCATCTTTGCTAGTCCCCCAGTATTCTTCATTTGCATCTTCTCGTTGTTCATGCGAATGATTGTCATAGGCTTCGCTGAAGTCGTCTTCAAGCTAAGTAATCGCAGAGCATTCCTCTGTTTCTGTTGGGTACTTCATAGAGTCATTAATTCGGAACTCTATTTGGTCACCATTCATCTGTAAAGTGATCGTACCCTCATAGACGTCTACAAGTGTTTGCCCTGTCTGTAAAAACGGTCTTCCTAAGATGATTGGGATTTCGCGGTCTGATTTATAATCTAAAATTATGAAGTCGGCTGGGTAAATGAACTTGTCTACTCAAACTAAGATATCCTCGACTTTTCCTTCTAGTCTCGCGATTGAACGATCTGCTAGTTGAATTGTCATTGATGTGGGCTTAGCTTGACCAATTCTAAACTTTCTGTAAACAGACAACGAAATCAGATTAATGTTTGCTCTCAGGTTGCATAGTGCTTTTCTGATATAATACCCCTCAATCGAAATTGGTATGGGAAAAGCTCTTGGATCTTTCTCTTCCGCGGGAAGCATGTGAGTAATCATTGTGCTACTTTGTTGGCTCAGCAAAATGATTTTCGCCTCCTCTACTCAATTTTTTTTCTGACAACACTTCCTTTAGGAACTTAGCATAATTTAGCATTTGTCTCAATGCCTCTATCAGCGCTACATTGATTTGTATCCTCTTAAGGATCTCTATGAATTTCTCGAAATCCAAACCTTCATTCTTCTTTTTAAGTCTCTATTGAAAAGGTGGTGGGTGTTTTGAATTTTATCACTTCGCTAGGCTTAGTATCCATTTTCACATTACAAGGCTCTGCGGGCTCGTTTTTCTCAATTTTATCAGTCGCCACAGCGTCTCCTTCAACTTCCACAAAGTTAAGTTGATCTTTGCATTCTTCTTCAAAGTCCTCTTCGCAAATTTCTTCGCAAACTTCTTCTACGAAACTTCGCTCTAATGAACTCAGTGTCAGATTGTCATTCACCTTCTCAACAGTTACCAGCTCTGATTCATTCTCTATTATCGAGATCGCCTTGATCTGTTCCTTGCCTTTCCTTTTGGCAGGTTCAGAATCAGATGGCAATCTTCCCGCGGGCCTTTTTCGCAGCTCATTCAGGAGCTGTCCCATCTGTGTTTCCAAGTTTTTTCAAAGCCACTTACTGAGTCAGGATGACTGCTTGCTGATTCAACGAGGTTGCCTCATTCTTCGCTATGTAATCTTTCAACAAGCCCTCCAGCGAACTATTGGGTGGTTGCTAGAAATGCTGTTGAGGCATCTGATTCCACTAATTTTGAATTGAATTCCACTCGTGGTGTTGTTGACTCATCGGCCATGATGCCTCTGTGGAAATTCTTGGTTGATTGAGCTATCTTCATTAGCGTTGTTAGACCATGAGAAATTATGATGGTTTCACCATCCAACATTGTATGTATTTGAGAATGGATTGTGTTGGCGATTCGCTTGTGCGAAATACACCGACATTATGTTCTGGGGGCAATCTTCGTAGAAATGTGCTTCACTACACAAGGCACATGACTCTGTCAGAGAGAGCTGTTGTTGATCGTTCGCTAATATCAATTGTGCATAATTAACACTTTGGACTCCATTATTAGCGTTGTTTCCATTTTGAGCAATATTGCTCGCATCTCTGCTACTTGTTGTTTTAACACCGAGTCGCTGGTTGATTCAACCTTCACTCCAGATTTTACGTCCGAGCGCACATCATCCTTCCACTGGCTGGTGTTAAAGGCTATCCTTTCAACGATTTCTATATCTTGGTTGTATGTTTTCGATAGAAGTGCTCCAGATGCAGATGTATCAAGCACCAGCTTCGCTTAAACCACCATAGAAATACTGAAATTGGATGCAGCAGGGAAATCTAGGCGGACATTTACCCTCGATCATTTTAAAATGATCCCAAGCTTGGGCGATTGACTCGCCTGCGGCCTGTCTAAATAGCACGATCTCGTCATCGTGTTGCATTATCTTCTTCGGTAAGAAATATTTTAATAAGAACCACCTCGCGAGTTCTTCCCATGATATATCTTGTAGATTCTCTAACGTGTCATTTGCCTTTCCTTGTAGCGAGTGCGAAAACAGGCTCAACCTCAGATTGTCTCGAGTCATATCTAGAATAATGAAGGAGTCACATACACCCATGAACTCCCGTAGATGGCTGTGCGGCTCCTCGCTCGCTAAACGGTGAAACTGGGCTTTTTACTAGAGTAGTGTATTCATCATAAGCTTAAATTCGAACGCACGTACCCTGTTATCTAGTCTAATTCTCCTCGCATAAATTATGTAATATTGGATGTGGCGTAGGCTCTGACCACTCCATCCCTATCATCTGCCAACATGATAGGGGAAGTGAGAAACCGATCTGCATGTTCATAATTTGGTTCAACTGGCTGTTTAGGCCTCACCTCAGCATTTATGGAGGGCATATTGTGTTGATTAGCTTTAGCCATCCTCGCCGTATGATTTTGCCTTCTGTTCCTTCTTCTTCTGAGTAAGTTTCGCTCAGGCTCGGGATCGAAGGGTTCTACGATCTCTTGCCTTCACATACACATTAGCGAAACTTACTCTATAATAAACACACAGATTAGTTTAACTTTTAAGCGCTACTCTTACAATACTCTGCGAATTAAAAACAGTTTGAAAAATCCCCGACAACGGCGCCAAAAACTTGTTGGGACGAAACCGACACACTACAATGAAGAAATAATAATTAAAGAAAATTATGATGTGGAAAGGTTAGAAATTCGCAAAAGCAAAATTCTGGCTTAATTCCAGCAAAATGTGTGTGGTACCCTAGAGACACGCAAGTGTACGCGGTCAATGTTATAGCAAGTTTTAATCTAAGTACAGGTCATTCTCCACAGAGATTTTTGTTATATGATTTATTTGTTTTCATGCAAGAGTTGAATAATAAAAAAAAAAGGTTGTTTGATGAATTGATTGGTGATTAACTAGGTAGGCAAAATAATGAAATAGCAAGTTGACAAAATGAAAGAGTTATTGGAAGGGTTAAGGTTTTCAGGGGCTTCGTTTAAACGGTTAGGTTAGAAAGGGCGAACAACCTCTAGGTTTCCTTCTAGCTCTCTCGAGCTCCTAGTTTGGTTCTCTCGAACTCAAACACCTATTGATGTAACTGCGGCACTAGGCGAACCTCATCTCTGAGTGTTTGATGGGTTGCGATTCCTGTGCTAATATATTGTATAGTTATTAATTCAAAGTCAACTTATGCTAAGTGTAACTCGAAATCTCTTACGCGTAAGTATATGTGGTCGGGAATTGCAGCAAGTAATAAGTATATATATTTATCGATCCCACAGAGATTGAGGTCTAGAGCTCACACTATTAAGATAAAGTTGTGCAAAAAAGTAAAGCATGAGTGTATGAGTTGTTGTGGTTTGGTTGAATTTGGATATGTAAATATGTTGCTGAAAATAAATATGATGCAATGTGTAATGCTAACTAACAATCCTAGAAAATGCTAAGTGCACGAACTAGCCAAAGAGAGCCTCGCTTCCCTAACAAATATTTCGCACTTAATGATCTATGGCAGGACCAGCTTCCGCTGTGAACTCCATACTTAGCAATAGGGCAACGAAAGCATTTAGTAAGGTTGTTCCTAACACTTTAAGTAGTGAACAGACGTTCATACAACTTAATGTAGCATACTAGGTCAACATGCGGTTCCTTCTTCCAAAGTCACCATAAGGTACATGTGTGGGTAGCTGATCAACACACACACACACACACACACATATATATAATATCATGCAGCGGTGTAAAACTCAATGACCTACACTCCTAGCATATTTCTATTCATGAATAGTAAACATAAACTCCTACAGTGCAACCATAGAGATAAACATCAAATAGAAGTTAAACCAAATGATTTTATTGCAACTATGAAATGTTCAAAACTACAAGCTACTCCTAATAAAAACAGTAAAATGGAATTGGCACGACTGAAGATGTGCAGTCCCCTTGTCATCGGCTCCTACGATAGGCTTCATGGCCAACCAACCAGTTCTCATTTCTCGGCTCCCGGCCTTGGTATTTATAGAGTTGATTTACTTGGCCGATAAGTCGAGGTGAGCTGTGAAATCTTCATTAATGCAGGATTCCCTGATTGCCGCTAGAATTTATTTGATTGAGGCCGCCTTGATTACTGTTGACTCTTGATTGTTTCCTTGTTGGCATGTCTTTTTCGAACATGTATTCATTTTGAATTCGCACCTTTTTGTGTTGCTGGTCATCATTCGCACTGATTGTCCTTTCTGCGGTGTAGCTTAGTATGTCCTGCCATTAGCATTGATTATACATAGTTTACTCAAGATTTATACTAAAAACACAAAACTGTGCTTCCGATGCTACTTTATGAATGCATGTTGATTTTCTAAGTTATTTCATCATAATTCTTCTATTAGTCTTGCTTTTCCCCTTTAATTCTAGAATAATGCAATCTAAGACAGCCTAAAATACGCTCTATTTGAGAGCTATCAGTGTTCTTTGATTAGCGGGCAACCCTAACAATCCTAGTATTATGCAAGCAAGGTCACTCTCCTTTGTTTTCTCTTGAAGAGAAGTAAAGTTAGACATACAATTAGTCAAACGGAATGTAAATCAGATTCAACATGCATAAAAAGTCAGGTCGCTAACCCTTCGCCCCAAGCAAAACACCCTACTTCCCCATAACCTTTCGATAATAGGTTTAGCTACTCATGCTGATAAACATGCTTAAAACAAATAACGAAACGGTAAACATGCTTTTAAACAAAATGCTAAGTGAAACAAGAAAGTAAGGCAAAAATAACAGCAAGACAAGATGAAAAGATAAGAAAACTCCTGGACTTTGTCACCTCTGAAAATCTCCGATGAAACTCCGGTTATAGCTTAACTCCTAAGAAAGCACGTAAACTATTCTAGAAAATGATAAAGGATAACTACAGCCGGCGAAATTGCTCCAACAACCTTAAACACTAAATGGAGAAGAATTTGGTCGGAATGGAAATAACTAACAAATGCCTAAAAACCTCAAAACTTCAAAAACTCTCAAAGAACTAAGACTCTCAAAAAACTCGTAGAAGAAAAACTGGTCGAAAAAAAACTCCTTTAAACGGTGATGCCTCTCTCTTTTTATAGAGCTCCCAACAGCTTCTATGAATGACCTGTTCCATGATCACTGCTCTGCCAAAAGCCAGCTCCACTTCTGACATTCCTGCTCCACGATCCGCGTTGTCGCTTCGTTAGAGCAAACACAAAGCAGCGGCTGAGATTGATCGTTGATTTCTAGATCTTTGCCACGCGTCCCTTGGATGAGGTATTTTTAATGACTTAACTCGTCTTGTTAAGTTCTGGCTTCCCTGGGGCGACGTAGGGTGATTTCTAGGACTTGCCTTCGCTCTTGCGAGTGGCTTCCTTCTTCAATTTCGCTATGTTCCCATGCTCACTACAACAAACTAGAAAGTATCAATTCCTTTTTTGAACACTTAAATAATTTTTATCCAATTATGCATGTTTTGCTATAGCAAAATACCAAAAAGTATCCCAACCAGAAAATTATAGGAATTTCGCTTAAGCGTAGTAATGGGCACATGTGGGCGAAATTCTAAACATTATTAATTAATTATATCAAATTTTGTCTAAAAATATATTAATTTAAGCTACTTTACCTCTCAATTCTTGAGAGTTATCATTCACCTTAGATGCTTTCCAGATTTGGGTTTAATCGAGCAGCCTCATGCGAATACACTAGTTCTTCCTCGACAAGAATTGTTCTTCTTGATGCTCTTGCATCGTCGAGGAACAAGACCCATCTCATGCGACCACTATTCTATTTCCACTTGCCTTAATTTGACTAGACTGATTTGCTTGGACTAAACCGGCTGATGCTAGTTCAATTTGAGTAGATTGTACACTTTTTTTCTTTTTCTTTTTCTTTTTTTTTAAAAAATTATTATTATTATTATTTTTTTTTTTGGCTAGTAGACAAATTTATGTCGGCTTTCATTTTGCTCTTCACTTATTCAGTTCTCCCTGACTCTAGTGATGGCCATTTGGTTGAATGCTCCAAGCATGTGTTGAAAATTGTGTGATAAGTGAGTTTGTGGATCCCATTATGGTGACCAGATTTTTTATTGGTCAACTTGAACAACCATGATCAAGTTATCTACAACATCTGCAAAGTAAGTCGTACCAACAATGTCACTAAGACAAGGTATCAAGCCTAAGTCCATATACTATAGACGTTTTTAAATTATTCACTTGGACTTAGATCCACTTGTATGTCCAATATACTTGGTCAAGCATTCATATGCTTTAACCTTAGGTTTAACGCCGTCAATCCAATTAACACATTTAATTTGGATAATGTGATTAAAAAAAAATCTAAATCATTAATAACTCTTTATTAATTACAACTGAATATGCAATAATGTTATGTAATTATAAACTAGTAGGTCTTTATCTCACAACCCTTAACACCCTAGCAGGCTAGATCTTAGCTATTCAATGAGTCTCATCAATAGATACATGAGTGACTCTGGCAATCCTTAAAGATAGTATGGACAAAGGATTATTGTAAACTTGGAACTCATAAGTAAAGTCTATTGATATGTTGATTTGGATATGCAGCAGACATAGATAAAAGACGATTGTTAATTGGTTTTACCTTCTTGGTTGCTGGCAATACTGCAAGCTCGAAGACAGGTATGCAGAATGTTGTTGTATTATCCATTGCAGAAACAGAGTACTTTGCATTGGATGAAGTTGTAAAAAAATTTATTTGATTAAATGGCTTGATTAATGAGATGTGTGAGTCGAAATATATTGTGACAATCAGAGTGCCTTTGCTCTTTCAAAGAATCTAACCTTCCACAGCCACATGAAGCACATAGATGTTCACTTTCATTATATGAGGGAAGTTGTTGAAAATGGAGATCTCGTTTTTTATAAGGTTGAATTGGTTGATAGTCACGTTGACTCTTTAACAAAAGCAATGCCAAATGATAGACATGAATATCTTTGCAGCTTATTGAAGATAGGGTGGGTTGATTTTGGTTTTGTTTTCATTTTTGAACCATTTTTTTCGTTCAAAAGGGGATTTATTGTTCACGACCGTTTGATGATGATCATATAAGCGACTAAGATTGATCGAAGCTTTTTTTATTGAACTAGTTTTTGTTTGTTATGTAACTAAAGTTAGTAGCTTTGATTGAGGGTTGTCTTCAACCTTTTGGCCACTGATATATTTGGCTAATTCTTGTATCAATTTTTCTTTTCTGATTTTTTTAATCATAGAAAAGCAATTAGAGACCAGTTTACACAGTGGGATGTAGGCATCATTATGTGTCGAACCACTTTTCTTCATTTCTCTTCTCTTTTTTTACATTTCAATTTATCACCATTTCCTCTATTGTAGATAGTAGGGGTGAACATGGGTTGGGTTGGAGTGATTTTCAACCCAACCCAAAAATTCGGATTGGTCAATTCTCTAACCCAACCCTTTATTTTCGGGTTGGGTTGAGTTGGGTTATCGAATTCATAAATTTACAACTAATCTAAAATTAAAGAAGCTCACCACCTGTAAGGACCCGACCCAAAAATGGTCCTAAACCTAGTCCTTACTCAGCATGCATGAAAGTAAAACAGTTAAAAATAAAAACATACAAGGCATGTTACTGAATAACCTCAAAACATTTTATA
>JBBMKA010031767.1:0-24260 GCA_037833695.1 Sechiopsis laciniata
CCCTCAAGCTTCTTTTATATGAGACGGTGACCACCGCTGCGTTGATGGTAGGAGTGACATCACTGAAAGGAAAAAAAATGCATCAAGGTCATCCATAGCGACGATGGGATATGGCCTCTTATAACGACGATGAGACATGGCCTCTTATAGCGTCGATGGGACATGGCCTCTCATAACGTCGATGGGACATGACCTCTTATAGAGTCGATAGGACATGACCTCTTATAGCGTTGATGGGACATAACCTCTTACAGCATCGATGAGCCATGATCACTTAAAGCATCGATGGGACATGATAAGGCATGACGGCAAGATAAGGCATGGCAGCAAGATACGGCGTGACGGCAAGATACGGCATGGCGGCATGACGATAAGATACAGCGTGGCGGCATGACGGCAAAATACGGCATGGCGGCATGATGGCATGACGACAAGATACGACGTGGCAGCATGTCAGCAAGATACGGCGTGGCGGCATGACGGCGAGATACGGCGTGGCGGCATGACGGCAAGATACGGCGTGGCGGCATGACGGTGAGATACGGCGTGGCGGCATGACGGCGAGATACGGTGTGGCAGCATGACGGTGAGATACGGTGTGGCGGTATGACGGCGAGATACGGCGTGGCGGCATGAATGAAAGATACGGCGTGGCGATGTGACGGAAAGTTACGGCGTGGCGACGTGGCGGTAAGATACGGCGTGGCAGCATGACGGCAAGATATGACGTGGCGGCGTGACGGCAAGATACGACGTGGCGGCGTGACAGCAAGAAATGGCGTGGCGGCATGACGACAAAATACGGCATGGCGGCATGACGGGAAGATACGGCATGGCGGCAGGATGGCAAGATACGGCGTGACGGCATGATGGCAAGATAGGACATGGCGGCAGGACGGCAAGATACGGCGTGGCGGCATGATGGCAAGATACAACATGGCGGCATGACGGCAAGATACGGCGTGGCGGCAAGATACGACGTGGCAGCATGTCAGCAAGATACGGCGTGGCGGCATGACGGCGAGATACGGCGTGGCGGCATAATGGAAAGATACGGCGTGGCGGCAAGATACGACGTGGCAGAGTGACGGCAAGATACGGCGTGGCGGTGTGACGGCAAGAAACGGCGTGGCGGCATGACGACAAAAAACAACGTGGTGGCAAGAAACGGCGTCACAACAATCTCTTGAATGGCGAAGCCCAAAATCCTCGGCCAAACATTGAGCGATGGCTTTGGAAATCTCAATGAATGGGGTAAACTCTAGTGTACTCACGGCTCTTAAAGATGAAGAAAC
This sequence comes from Sechiopsis laciniata, assembly GCA_037833695.1. Classification (NCBI taxonomy): domain Eukaryota; kingdom Viridiplantae; phylum Streptophyta; class Magnoliopsida; order Cucurbitales; family Cucurbitaceae; genus Sechiopsis; species Sechiopsis laciniata. Next base: position 1,296 of record JBBMKA010031767.1, read on the forward strand.
TCAAGATCTGTAGGTGCAAGCCTCCTGCGACATACTGATTGAAGGCGTTTTAAGCGATCACCGCGAACTAGGCTCAACAATCACGATCAGAATTGTGAAGCTTTAAGTGACTGGTCTATGTTGACTGAGAAATTTCAGCCAATCGTAAAATGCCACGTCATTATCCCAAATTTAATGGCGAAATAAAATTAAACTTTGAGACAATATTTCTCAAAATTGATTTGGACCAAAAGTTAGTTTTTTCTTGAATTTGGGTCAAAATTAAACCAGACCAAAGTTTATTTAGTAAACCGAACCAAAAAATCCAAATCCAAAAGACCAAGCCCAAAGGCCAGGCCCGAAGGCCCATCAAGACCCAGGTCCGAAGGCCCATGGTCCACAGAACTCTATAAATAGAAGAGCTCTCATTCATTTGAAGGAGGTCAGAAATTTGAAACTCTAGAGAGAATTCCACCAAACTAAAGACTCTCCAAATTTCCAAGGATCAAACAGCTTTTGAAGTCCAAAACTACTTCGAAAGTCAAGAAATTTCACAAACAATCGACCAAATACGAAGAACGCTCATCCTGTTCTTCAAATCAAGAACATACATTCAGAGAGAACGAATCAGAGGATCAAGCATAGAGATCTAACCACTTCGCACAAAATCATCTCCAAATTCAAGTTCAACTCCACGAATCAAAATTTCTCCGGAAATCTCGTGTGAACAGTACTATTACCATGAAATAAACAAATAACATATTAGGTACAGCATGGTACATTATAGAATATGTGACACTATTGGGTACTGTTCAGTACCATCACCATGGAATAAAGACAACATTTAGGTACTACATGGATACCTGGATTTTTTTTTTTCAATTAGGTTGGTGGAAACCTTCGAAAGAAACGGGTACGAATCCTCGAGTCTATCCCTTGTTAGTTGAGTGAAAGTGGATCCTACATACCATTTTATAATTTGAATACTCATTCCTCTCGTTTAAAGTATCATTGAATGCAACTATGACAGACGTAGATTCCATGACGAAGGTAGCTTTGACCTTGAGAATATTGTGACCGAGTCCCCCGTTCCATTATTGCGTGTGTTAACATTGACGATTCAATGAATTGTGGGTTACTGATTTTTTCACTAGTTTCTTGTTTTGTTCTTCTAGAATGTGTCTGCCATTTTTTTTTTAATAAAAAAATTTCCTATATTTTTTGTGGAGGAAACCGATACTATATTTGGAGTTAGTTAATCAAACGAAAAAAAAAGTCCTTTTTTTTTTTTCATTCTTAAAACCAAGAAAAGAATGTATGACTTTTTTTTTATATATTTGTTATTCTTAAAATGAGGGGATATGGTGTGTTACTTTTTTTTTTTGTTTACTTTCTTTTTTAATAAACTAAATGAAGTTTTATAATGAGTATAATGGAAATAAAAATATTAACTCTCTCCAAAAATCCAATTCAGACATACATTTAAACTTAAAAAAGAAGTAGACATTCTTTTTAGGGAAATGATACTAAATAGACAATTTTAAAGAAATACTTGCAAAAATAGGTAACAAACTTTTGTTTTGCATTATTAACTTTTTTTAAAAAAAATTCTGAATTTAACTTTTTTTTTAAATACAATTTTGCCCTTTCATTCATTAATTGCTTTCATTTCAATTTCAAAATGGCATTTCATACTTTCCATATGTAGAAGATTCCTTCCATTCATAATTGACAAATCAATGTTATAAATTTGTAATTGATTTGTTCAATTCTCTCACCTCTACATTCCCATTCCATTAACGTCTAGGTTCTTCCTCCAAGCTTCTCCATCTTCATCCTCCATAAATTCTGGCATCCTAAATTCTGTCTTACACTGAACATTGTTTTCTGTCCAGACTGTAGTTTCGTTACATCACAAGCATTAAATCTTCAATCCAGACAGTAGCTTCATTCAATCCTTTCATTGCAATCATCCGACCACTGCTGTCCATTTTTTGTTCTTGAAATTCCTCCATTTCATCAATGTTATACTATTCATTTTCTCCTATTTCCGATCTGACATGTCTCAGATGTTACAATATGGTATGTCTTTATTCCTTTCATTTTTCCAATACTTCTAAACCTAACACCATTACTGTACATTCTTTTCATACCAAATCTATCTTATTTTGTCATATGTTTTATAGAATTATTTTTTACTTCATATTGTATAATACCATTAATATTGTAGTTTGTCATGTATTGTTATATTACTGTATAAACTATACAAACTCTATATGTTTCATTATTTCATTCTACATATTGTATAACTCATACAGTACGATTATTGTTTATTATTCATTCTATTCATGTCTAATACATTTTCCGTACTCTTATTACTATTCATTACATTTCCATTCTACAATACGATATTGTTTATGCATGTATATTATACAACTTATAATATAGAACAGTACTGTTTGAACATTTTTGTAATACTATACAACTTTTCCTCTTAGGTTCAACAGACATCACAATCTGTATTGCACATAGTGGTCAGTGGTTAGACAGTAGTTTCCTTCCATCGGAATCATTCAATCCTCCGACTTATATTGTACAAATTCCTTCGGCTTCCTGTCTGTTTTTTGTTCCTAAAATCCTTGCGTTTCAACAACATTTAATCGTGCATGCATTCTCCTGTTATCCCGATCCGATATGTCTTAAATGGTACAGTATGGTATGCTTTCATCTCCTTTCATCTTTTTAATACTCTAAAATGTAACACAATTGCCGTGCATTTTATTAATATCAAATCCATCTTCCATACTTATATGTTATACAGTATTATTTACGGCCTCAGATTCCATAATACCATTGACATTGTAGTCAGTCATGTATTGCTATACTGGTTTTTACACACACACATATAATACTGTATAATGTACACAGTACTCTATGCGTTTACATATTTCATGCTACATACTATATAACTTATATAGTACCTTAATGTTTATTGTTCATTATATTCATATCCAATACATCTTCCATACTCCTATTGTATACATTACTTTTGCATACTGCAATACCTTCTTATTTATACATGTATATTATACGAAATAAACGATACTACAGTAGTGTTTGAACATTTAGTATTATGGTACAACTTTGCATCGTCTTGAAACTGAATGTCCTGGTATTTGTGAAGAATTACAAAAAATTGGTTACGAGAGGTGGTAATGTGCTTATTGTCCCCAAATACGTTACGAGGCTATGAACAATAGTTCATGTGAAAGCTATAATAATCATATACTGTATTAACGTGAGTTTCCAATAGTTTCCATGTTCGAGCTTATTAGGATGTTGTTGCAAAGGTAGTTTTGTGTTAGAAGACATGATGCAACGATTTACAAACTTGATCGAATAATGTGAAAAACAATTGAAGATATTAATAGATAAAGGACATTTCATGCATGTATGGTTTACCGTAGGGTGCTCTCTTTTAGTGTATCATTTCTAACTCCTTATATATTTTAAACTTATAACAAATACATCATATTGACAGCCTATACCCTTATTCTACAGAATACCACCCATGCCATCGACATAAGATACTCATCTTTCAAGGCTTGGGACTATGCTCACATTAAAAATGGACCTTAAACTTATACACAAAAAATGTATACTTTGTTTTATGAATAGTCTGGAATTAATTTTTTTTTTTAGTTTAATAATTTTCGGTGGAGCACGTGTCGGTCTAAGTGCTCTCATTTTTATTTTTACCCCAAAAAATTGCTATTTTACCACCATTGGATTTGGCCATTAGACTCAAAACCATGCTGCGGACTGAGGATGATGTTTTTGTAGAAATTCGAATTACAAATAAAACAATAAAACACAATAAAAAAAATCACGCAAGCTTTTCGCTTCGTGATTGGAGAGACAACACACACAATTTCTTTACAACACTTTCTTTATTTCTCTCTAAAAACTTTCTGCAATTGCTCTCACTTTTTGCTCTACTTTTTTGCTGTACAATTCACAATAAATGAATACTCTGTTTATAGCCTATTACAAACTTGGTCTCCAAGTTCTTACCACAAACATTTCCCACTAATTGCCAAATCAAGGATCCACTAATTCCTTAATTAGCTCCACAATTAATTCCCTTAATTGTCTACCCATTAATTCTTCAATTAACAATTATTCAAAAAATACATTAAAAATATATTTAAGTTTATTAAACAAAACTCCTCTATAAATTTAAATGCTTCTGCCATCTGCCATGCCAATCATCTTCTTGAATTTCTCGAACAATACTTTCAGCAACGACTTTGTGAAAATATCTGCAATTTGATCTTGACTCGCAACATGCTTCAGTTCCACACTTCCTTCCTTCGTTCACATGATTTCGGATAAAATGAAAACGAACATCAATATGTTTGCTCCTTTCATGATTCACTAGATTATTTGCTAACTCAATTGCTGATATGTTGTCTAATTGAATCACTGTCGCTCCAAGTTGCTTTAACTCCATCTTGCTCAACAAATTTCTCAGCCATATCAAATGGCATACGCACAAAGAAGCTACAACATATTCAGCGTCACATGTTGAAAGCGTCATGATGAGTTGCTTCTTTAACAGCCAAGTGAATGTTGTATTACCCATAAAAAATGCATATCCTGATGTACTTTTCCGATCGTCAATGTCTCTGCACCAATCGTTGTCAGAATAACCACTCAACTTGTACTCTTTCGCTTTCGAATAAAACATCCCAAGCGATAATGTTCCTTGGATATATCTCAAAATTCGCTTCAATGTTTTCCAATGCCAATAAACTGGCTTCGTTATGAACTGACTCACAATACCAACACTCAATGCGATGTCTGGCCTTGTGCATGTGAGATAGCGAAGGCTTCCCACCAAACTCCGATATTTGTTCGTATCTACACGTTCTCTTCCATCAAACTTACTCTTATCTTCGAGCTTCGTTCTTTGCTGATCAGGTACATGTGCATATGCCACACTACCAAACACTATGAGATACGAAACTGTCGGCTTTCGTCTGGTCCATGCCTCTTGCGGTGTTTTATCATCTAGCTTCGCATGTGGACATCGATTTTGCACATAAACTGCGCACTGCACCGCTTCCGCCCAAAATATCTTTGGTATTCTTTTGCTCTTCAACATTGCTCGAACCATATCAAGAATGATCATGTTCTGCCTCTCGGCCACACCATTTCTGTTGAAGAGTATATGATGCAGTTAGAAAATGCTTTATGCCTTGCTCTTGGCAATACTTCATAAAAGCCGTCGAAGTATATTTGCCACCTCTATCAGATCGCACAGCTTTGATCTATCTACTAGTTTCCTTTTCCACTCTCACTTTGAATATTCTAAATGCCTCAAATGCCTCTAATTTTTCTTTCAAAAAATAAATCCAAGTTTTCGGTGAGTAATCATCAATAAAAGAAATGAAGTACCTTTTCCTGCTGAAAGATTCTGTGGTAATTGGTCCGCATATATCCGTATGAATCAACTCGAGTAGTTTCTTTGCCCGATATACCACTTTCTTCTTAAACGAAGTTCTCGCATGCTTGCTAAGCACACATTCTTCACAAAAACGTTCCTTCGTAATCCATATCAGGTAGCCCATGCACCATATCCTTCTTCGCATCATAACTGTCGCTTTGACTATTGCGACCATACCCATGACCTCCACGGCCGCGACATCTACCCTGAAATTATTTAGAATAGAGTACCTCTTCATCTTCGATTGATGCGTTGGTTTGAAGCCCTTGCTCTAGCGTTTCCTCTTTCTTTTTATTATTGTATTGCTCGTGTGGCTCAAGAGAACTAGCAAGCTCGTAAACAGTAAGCGTCGCAAGGTTCATTGACTCCTCTATCGCGCACACCACATTCTCGAAATTATCTGTCAACGATCTCAAATTTTTTTCCACAACTCGCTAATCCGTTAGCTTTTGGCCATTGCGATTGAGTTGTTCACCATCGTTTGCACACGCTTGATGTAGTCAGCTACGCTTTCTGACTCTTTCATCTTTACGCTCTCCAAGTTGCCGCGAAGAGTCTGGAGACTCACTTGTTTCACTCGGTCAGCTCCTTTAAACACTTTCTCTAAAGTATCCCACGTTTCTTTTGAAGTAGTTACACTCACAATCTTCTCAAAGCTCGATTCGTCAACTGCACGGAACAACATGTACAATGTTGTTTTATCCTTCGAACGCGCCTCTTTCAACTCTTTGGTTTGAATCACTGTATAATCCGTGGTATCCTCTAGTTCTTCAAAGCCTTCTTCGACAACTTTCCATGCATCATGAGATCCAAGAAGCGCTTTCATCTAGATGATCCAATTCTCGTACGCCTTCGTCAATCGTGGCAACGACATTTGACCCGCCACGTTCGCCATCGACTCGGATACCAATTTGTAGAAATTCGAATTGCAAATAAAACAATAAAACAATCGCGCAAGCTTTTCGCTTCATGATTGGAGAGACAAAACGCACACAATTTCTTTACAACACTTTCTTTATTTCTCTCTAAAACTCTCTACACAATTTTCTCTTTACTCTCTACAATTGCTCTCACTTTTTGCTCTACTTTTTTTCTCTACAATTCACAATGAAGAAACACTCTATTTACTGCCTATTACAAACTTGGTCTCCAAGTTCTTACAATAAACATTTCCCACTAATAACCAAATCAATGATCCACTAATTCCTTAATTAGCTCCACAATTAATTCTCTTAATTGTCTATCTGCTAATTTCTTAATTAACAATTATTCCAAAAATACATTAAAACAATATTTAAGTTTATTCAACAGTTTTTGTCTTTTTACGTAGGATTTAAAGTGAAAATGAAGCATGCTTTTATAGCATTAGAATAGTTAAGGCCTATAACTATTTTACTTTACTTTTTATTTTTTATTTTTGGTTTTTTATTTTTAGTTTCTCGTTTTTTGTTTAAAAAATAAAAATCATACATTGATAACCGTTTTTTATTTTTTTAAAATTAAAAATTAAAAATAATTTTGATATTTGTTTTTGGTTTTTTTTAAAAAAAAATCAAATTTATTGTTTTTAATATTTAATTAAATAAAACTATTTTAGAATATTATTGATCTAACAAAAATTTCAAATTTGCAGATTTGAGTTTTTACCTATGGTGTGTTTTATAACTTCTTTAGCATTTTTTTAGAAAAAAAATAAAAACGGGTTTTTAAAAGCTACTTTAGTATTTAAAATTTCTTTAATATAATAAAAATGTTTTTAAAATTTTAAAAACAAAAAATAAAATTGGTTATCAAGTAAATATGTTTTTAAAAAATTAAAAATAAAAATAGAATACAAAAACAAAATGGTTATCAAAATGGAGTCTAAAGAAATCAGATTCTTTATTATTAGAAACAAAAAAAAAAAAAAAAAAAAAAATTAAATGATAGATTTATTCATACAATCCATTAAATTTAATTAATAAGATTAATTGCAACACTTATCAAATTTGAGGGAGATAATTGATCAAACTAAAAGTGTACAATAGTTCACTATAATTTATGCAATTTTCCCATTATTTTTTTTTGTTTTAGGGCATAATCCAAAACTTTGTGCAATTATTAATTTTAGAGAAATACCTGTCTCTTTATAAATAAGGAGGCAAACCTACATCAATATGTATATGTGATAGTATTTGGTGTCACAAATTTTTTGTTTGAACAAAATTAAAAAGAAAAAAGAAATTTTTTTGTGTCACCTTATTCAGGAGAGACAAGTAGTATTTCTCTTAATTTTAGTGATGCAAAGTTTTGTCATGGTTGGAACCTTATTTACCGAAAGGGTCGTAGTATAATGGTTTTGTTGTTGGGTGATAATCTAGTTTAACATCATAGTCACAGGTTCGAACTTGAAAATCGGTATATGACTCTTGTTTATTACCTATTGTAGGGTTTGTAGTCCCTCTCCAATTGAATCCCATTCCGAAAGGTTTTCCATAATGAAAGAAAGCTACAACTAATTCAGTGAATTAACACCCAACTTTCTCCAAATCAATTTTACCACTCGGATCTGTTCACTACATCTCACTTACTCACCCATTATAGGTTCGATATTCTTGTTCCTCTTTTATCACTTCAATGACCTTTGTTTGGTTGCTGAGAATTTAGAGGTGAAAAGCTAGAATATTTTCTCATAAGAGCCTAGTTCTGTTTTGAATTCTAGGTACTTGAAGAAACATTGCCAGTTTAGTGCTTTTGTTTAAAAAATTGTCATAAATTCGATTTTGTTTAATTTCTTCCCTTTTCCCTGCAATTGAACAGTAATACATGCTAAACCAAGTAAATTCGTGCTATTACTATGAAATTAGTAGGAACTAATCGAACTCTAAGACTAACCACCATGGTAGTGGCAAGCTATTAATTATACAGGTTGCTACTGTTGGGATTTTCTTTTATTCATTTATTTTTATTTTATTTTTATTTTTTTTATTATCCCAATTAATTATTTAGTGGTCTACGATTTTTTAACCTCCCCACTATTTGTGTAACCAACCCTACTTTTATGTATTTTTTAATTATTTCTGTTAATGGTAGAGAAATAGAGAATAAAAAAGTTGGTTTTTCTTTTTATCGCAAATTGAGTACAGAGAATACAGGGGGTTTGCTTTTCTAAAAATCTCTTTTTTTTTTTGTATTCTCTTCTTGATTTTGGTCCGCTATACCTACTCTTCATTGAGATAACCACATCATTGAGTTAGTAAGAGTGAGGGTACAGAAGAACCAAGATCTTCAAGATCTTCATTGTCGTTGGTGTTCGTGTTGCAGTTCGTGATCATTGGCTATGTCGGTTACCAATTTCAATGGCTGGAGGTACTTATTTTTATTGAATGCTTCCGCTTGTGGTGATATAAATGTAGCCTATTTTCTAATATTTGGTATCAGAGCCATTTTAGCTGCTGTCTTGATTTTTGGTAGCCATTAATGAAAATCTTGGCTTTAAATAATTTTTTGTGTTTCTGGTTATTAATAATCAGTGATCAATGAAATTGGATTATAAGAAGTTCCATGTAAAATTTATAGAATTGGATTTGAGTTATGGCCAAATATGTTTTTGCATTCTGTGTATAAATTCATATGTTCTATAAAGGGCTGAAGGTTAAAGATGAACATTAAAAAAAAAAACAAAAAAAATTATGATAGAAAGATTTTGGAAATTCTTTTTTTTTTTTTTTTTTGGTTATTTGATTAATCCATGATCTTTGTTGGTAAATTTTAGATGTATATTTACTATAATTGATTAAACGTTTCTGTGATATTTTTGCCAATCAATCGATTATGTAATGATTATGTAATTTGCCATGATTATGTAAAAATGGCTTATAGTTTGCTCAGTAAAATTTTTAATTTTTGCTGTGATATTTTTTTGGCTTTGGCTTAATCTATTCTATCATATCATTTAGTTTTTCTGTGATACTTTGTTGGATTCTGTAATATCATGACTTTAAAATCCATAAATAAAATAAGCATAAATATGTTGTAAGTGGGGATTGTATCCATGATCTTTATTATGCAACTATAATGATGGACCACTATGCCATGTGATTAATTTATTAAGCATATTGGTTTTTGAATTTATTTAGCTATTACAGTTATGTTCAATTTATAATTATTATGCTTATTAAATATGGAGATATTTATTTTAATTAATTATGTATAATAAAATAAATTGTTAATGGCTCTTTTTTAATTTTTTATTATCTATATTTTGGTTGCATGATTATTTTTATAATTATTCATGCAATATTAAGATTAGATAATATTATTACTTTAAAAATTATGAATTAATATTACATGAAGTAATAAATGAGTCTAAGGTTTAACATGTTTATGTGATCCATATAATTTAATTAAGTTTAAGAGTAGCCACAACATCTTTAATTAATTAATATTATAATATAGTTTATTAGGATCACATTTGGATAATAAACATTAATTGTTATTAATTTGTGTAATATGATAAATCTTATCCCACAAGATTTTTATCATGTTACATGTGATTAATTAGGATAAAATATTAAATTATATTTTCTAATTTACCCACATGGATTAGAAAAGGGAACAAAATTTGATAGTTTTATCAGTATGTTCTATATGAATCAAATTGAATTTAAACTTTAGCCCACATGCAAGTTTTATGTCACTAGATTCATATTTTTCATGATTTTACATTGGTAGATCATGTTAATATAATTCATATTAGCTTCAAATTTAGTAACATGTGCGTAATTAATTTATTGTAGTAATTCAATATGCGAGTTTCTTTGATATGAGATGTGATATTCCCGAGCTCAAAGGGGATAACTATAAAGTTTGGAAGGAGAGAGTTCTTCTTCATCTGGGATGGATGGACATCGTTTATGCTATAAGGAAAGAGGAGCCCTTACAATCACCGAGACGAGCTCTTCAGATGAAATTGCTATTTATGACAAGTTGGAGCGATCAAACCGTCTCTGTGTGATGTTCATAAAGACAAAAATTTCTACTGGCATTAAAGGCTCCATTGAGATACTAGAAAAAGTTAAAGATCTACTTAAGGTTATAGATGAGCATTTTGTTACTTTTGACAAAGCATTGGCAAGCACTCTCATCATCCAGTTTTCGTCATTGCGGCTTACTATCATTAAGGGTGTGTGTGATCATATCATGCGCATGAGGGATATAGCGGGTTAGCTCAAGGCACTTAAAGTTTAGATGTCAGAGACCTTTCTAGTTCACTATGCCCTCTGTACTTTGCCTCATCAATATGGTCCTTTCAAGATTTCTTACAACACACATAAGGATAAGTGGTCGATCAACGAATTATTGACCATGTGTGTTCAAGAGGAAAAATAGACTTCTTATGGAGGGGGGTGAAAATGAGAAGCATGATGTGAACTTTACCTTTTTTGGAAAGAATAAGAGGAGCAACGAAAATAAGGACAAGGGAAAGGCAAAAATCCTTCTTCAAAAGGACATTAAGAAGGAGGTTGTGTGCTTCTTTTGCAAGAAGAAGGGGCATGTTAAGAAACAATGCTCCAAGTTCATAGCTTGGCTTGACAAGAAAGGTACTCAACTTACTTTCATTTATTGTGAATCCAATATGACTGAAGTTAATCTTAATTCATGGTGGATTGATTCTAGTTCTACAATCCATGTTACCAATTCTTTGCAGGTTATGCAAGACTTGCGGAAACCAGTGAGAAGTGAGATTAGCATCTATATTAGAAACAAGATGCCCTCGCATGTGGAAGCCATTAGGACATGCAGATTAGTTTTAAGTAGTGGTTATATTTTGAATTTGAAAAAGACATTTTATGTTCCTAGTTTTTCTAGAAATTTAATTTCCATTTCAAGACTTGTATCAGATGGTTACTCCTTTCACTTTTCGAAATTTAGATTTAATTTAGTTTATAAATCTGATGTTATTGGAGATGGTATTTTTTCTGATAGTCTTTTTCTACTTAATTTACAAAATAATGATAACCATACTTCTATGCACGTTAGTGAAAATATTGGTAACAAAAGATGTGTTGTTAACAAAGATTCCTCTATATTGTGGCATCGGAGATTAGGACACATTTCCATTGATAGAATTAAAAGGTTAGTGAATGATGGAGGACTTAGTACTTTAGATTTTATTGACTTTGAGACTTGTATAAGCTGCATTAAGGGTAAGCAGAGTAACAAGTTTAAGAAAGGCGCTAAGAGGAATTCTGAGTTATTGGAAATCATATATACAGATATTTGTAGTCTAAACATAGATGCTTGCCGTGATAAATATTTCATCTCATTCATTGATGATCATTCATGATACATGTATCTATACTTACTTAACCATAAGAATGAAGCATTAAATGCTTTTAAGGTTTTTAAAGCAGAAGTAGAGAAACAATACGATAAGCAAATTAAAATTGTGAGATCTGATAGAGGTGGAAAGTACTATGGTAGATATAATGAGGGTGGACAACCGAATGGTCCATTTGCAAGGTTTCTTCAAGAGCATGAGATTGTTTCCCAATATAGTTTGCCCAGTTTTCCAGATCAGAATGGAGTAGTTGAAAGAAGAAACCGAACATTATTGGACATGGTGCGAAGCATGCTTGCTTGCACAAAACTTCCTGAGTCCTTGTGGACTGAAGCTCTCAAGACAGCATGTATATATTAAATCGAGTTCCAACTAAGGCTGTTCCAAATACACCTTTTGAGGTATTCAAAGGTTGGAAACCAAGTTTGCGACATGTACGCATTTGAGGATGTCCGTCTGAAGTGAGAGTTTATAATCTACAAGAAAAAAAGTTAGACCCAAGGACCATAAGTGGGTATTTCATTGGATATGTTGAAAGGTCTAAAGGATGCAGATTCTACTGTCCATTTCATAGCATTAGGTTTGTGGAATCAAGAAATGCAAAATTTCTTGAGAATGACTTGATTAGTGGGAGCGATCGATCTTAGGTTATTGATCCTGAGAAAGATCATTCAGATGCTCAGTGTTTCACTCCAAGTGATGGACTGATCATTGTTGTTAACAATGTGTCTCGAGTTCAAATGCGTGTTAAAAAACCAGTCTTGGAAGAACCACATGCTGTTGATCCTAGTCTAGTTGACAATGAGGTTCAACTAATTCCTAAAATTGTTGAACAACCAGTTGAGCAACCTGATCATGTTTCACATGAGAATGTTGATACAATATTAAGACGGCCTGCTAGAGTAAGGAAAGCAGCAATACCACTACAATGTTGGAGCCGAAGATGATCCTGAGACGTCTTCACAAGCTATGAGTTCAAGTGTTTCGAACTTATGGTTCAATGCCATGAAAGATAAGATGGATTCTATGGCGTCTAACGGAGTTTGAGATCTCGTCAAGTTGCCTAGTGGTGTAAAAACCATTAGATGTAAGTGAGTTTTCAAAACAAAGAAAGACTCATATGGCAACATTGAGAGACACAAGGCAAGACTCGTCGCCAAAGGATTCTCTCAAAGAGAAGAAATCGATTACACAGAAACATTTTCTCCTGTATTAAAGAAAGATTCATTTCGTGTGGTCATGGCATTGGTTTCCCATTTTGACTTCGATTTGCATCAAATGGATGTGAAAACGGCTTTTCTAAATGGTGATTTAGAGGAGGAGGTTTATATGAAACAACCTAAAGGATTATTCTCTGAAAAAGGTGAGCATCTGATTTGTAAGCTTAATAAATCAATTTATGGATTAAAACAAGCGTCCCGTCATTGGTATTTGAAATTTCATGATGTCATCACTTTATTTGGTTTTGAAGAGAACGTTATGGATCAATGTATATACCAGAAGGTTAGTGGGAGTAAGATATGTTTTCTTGTTTTATATGTCGATGATATTTTGCTTGCAACTAATGGTAAGGGTTTGCTACATTAGGTGAAACAATTTCTCTCAAAGAACTTTGATATGAAGGATATGGGTGAGGCATCTTATGTCATTGGCATTAAGATCCATAGAGAAAGATCTCGAGGCATTTTGGGTTTGTCTCAAGAGACCTATATCAACAAAGTCTTAGAGAGATTTCGGATAAAAGATTATTCACCAAATGTCGCACCTCTTGTGAAAGGTGATAAATTTAGCCTTATGCAGTGTCCTAAAAATGAGTTTGAACGGGAATAGGTGAAGCACATTCCATATGCTTCAGCAGTTGCAAGCCTGATGTATGCTCAGGTCTGCACCAGACCTGATATTGCTTTTGCGGTTGGGATGTTAGGAAGATTTCAGAGTAACCCAGGTGTTGACCACTAGAAAGCTGCAAAAAAAGTTATGAGATACCTTCAAGGAACAAAATCTTATATGCTCACGTTTAGACGAACTGAAAATCAACATCTGGTTACATTTTCATGCTTGCCAGTGGAGCTGTATCTTGGAGAAGCACAAAGCAGACCTTGACTGCTACTTCCACTATGGAGGTCGAGTTCGTATCAAGTTTTGAAGCTACCTCACATGGTGTGTGGTTAAAGAGTTTCATTTCTGGGCTTAGAGTTGTTGACTCTATTTGTAGACCATTAAGAATGTACTGTGACAACTCAACTGCTGTTTTTATGGCTAATAATAACAAAAGTAGTAGTCGAAGTAAACATATCGACATTAAATACTTAGCCATAAGAGAACGTGTTAAAGATAAGAAAGTGGTCATTGAATACATTAGCACTGAGTTGATGATTGCTGATCCATTGACTAAAGGCATGCCACCCAACATTTTCAATGATCGTGTAATCAGGATGGGACTTGGTTTCTTTGTGTAAATATTCATTATACGTACATTAACTATTTTATTTAAACTCTTATTCAGTTTATGTTTTCTCATTCAGTTTGTGCACATACATATTTATTCTTGAGAAAATATTACTTTAAGTATAGACCTCGAATAAACATATGGTTTATTCATTAAAGTATGTGGGTTATGTTGAGAAAGATATGATGCATTGTGATGTATGGAAGATAATACTCGTATTAAGAGGACTTGTCGCCATAATCCATGTGTTTTGTTTTTCATTATGACGTTGGTGAGGTATTCATGGACCAAGTGGGAGAATGTTAGGATTATCTTTTATTCATTTATTTTTATTTATTTTATTTTTATTTTTATTATTCCAATTAATTATTTAGTGGTCCACGATTTTGTAACCTCCCCACTATTTGTGTAACTAACCTACTTTTATGCATTTTTTTAATTATTTCTCTTAATGGTAGAGAAATAGAGAATAAAAAAAGTTGGTTTTTCTTTTTATCTCAAACTGAGTACAGAGAATACAGGGGGTTTGCTTTTCTAAAAATTTCATTTTTTTGTATTCACTTCTTGATTTTTGGTCTTCTATACCTACTCTTCATTGAGATAACCACACCATTGAGTTAGTAAGAGTGAGGATGCATAAGAACTAAGATCTTCATTGTCGTTGGTGTTCGTGTTGCAGTTCGTGATCATTGGCTATCTCGGTTACCAATTTCAATGGCTGGAGGTACTTATTTTTATTGAATGCTTCCGCTTATGGTGATATAAATGTAGCCTATTTTCTAATAGCTACCATTAGGCCCATGACGTCAAAGATCAATAGACTTTGTCCAAGGATTATCATGTATAGTTTTGGGCATCAATGTCAATGGTGCTTGTTATGTAAGACTTGGAACAATTTCTGTGGAGAGGTTTCATTTTTCTTTGAACATTTGTATTAGGTTTCTTGAAATGGTTGGTATCAGTTTGGTTCATTAATTTTGTGATAGGATCCAAAATACTCGAGAACAATATATTAAAATATAGAAATAGATATACAAGATAACCCAAGTTTGAATAGGACTGGGAACCTCCTTTCCTTTTTAGAGAATCAGCTTTAGAGCTTAGAGTGTAATCACTCAAAATATGCATACCATTTCCCTCTCTCAATTGTAGTTGAAATAAAAAAAAAGTAGTGGTCAGATTTTTTGATGGCTTTCTTCATCATTGATTAGAAAGAAATGAGAGAATATTCAAGGATATTGAGGGATCTTACAATGAAGTATGGAATGTGACACGCCCAATGCTCCCATTTGGGTTCTTTATGATGTTTTTTAATTTTCCTTTCTAGAACTACTCATCATAATTTGGGTTTTTCTTTTTGTTTTGCAGGCTCCTTTGCTAGGGTCGGGCAATTAATTTTCTAATGGTTGGTTCTCTTTTTGTGATGTTATTTCTCTGGATGGAAATTGGTTTCTTTGAAGAAAAAAAAAAGTCATAATCATTCCAGTTTGCCGATGACATTAACGGATGTTTCTTGGCTTTCTAGTTTCTATGTCATTCTTCATCTGGAATCCTCAGTCAAAAATAAAAGAAAATCATTGTTTTTAGAGTTTGAACCTTCAAAACAGCTTAAGGGCTGAGGGAAGAGATAACTACATAAGAGCCTGCCAATCCATTATCACGAGAAGCCTATATTACAAAGAATTTCTTGTGGGTTGAACACCATTAGGCATTAAGAAAGAGGACGCATAATGTACATTAGCCGAAAAAATATCCTCATTATCTGACTTGTCAATGAAGATGCATTGGTTTCTTTCTTTTCATGTAAGACATTTAGTTGTCCAGTAGGGGCGGTGCAGTAATCAATGGCCTAGGTCTTGAAGGTGTACTCTCTTTGAGGTCCTAGGTTCGAGGTTGCCGTGAGAATTTATATTTCAGGCGACCTTTAATTTTGCTTTGGTCTTATAATGTATCTCGATGTCACAGTCTAGGAACGGGCCAATGATGCTCCAGATTTAGAGGAGCAAAACTCCAAATTCTCGAGTCATAAAAAAAATATAAGACAAGGCCTCTCAAACATTCGATCAAAAAATCTTCTGTCTTACGAGGTAAACTAACGAAGAGGAGAAACTCATTAAAAAACACTCGTAAACTAACGAAGAGGCGAAACTCATTGAAAAAAATATTCCACTCTCTAATCCTAGAAGGATAGTGAAATAGGAAGTGATCTAGAGTTCTTTGCATGCCAAGGGGAAGTGAACCCAATTTTGGAATTTTATTTGAATTCTGTCAACTGTGTTCAAACTTCTATAACCAATGGTCATTTAAAAGAATTTCATTTTCTTTGCAGCTTTGAGATCAACGTAAGTTCGAATTGCTTTCAGCCTGCTGCTACATTTTATGATACATGGAGGAAAATGGATTTACTGAAGAAGAAGCTCCACAAATCAATGCTCCATCTAATTTATCTGTATCTGTTAGGCCACCAATAGGCATAAGGGCATAGAATATGCACTAGGAGTATTGACTTACACATAATATTTATAAACTTAGGGGAATGTAATTAGACATTTAATCATTATGATACTGGGAGAAGGGGTAACATAGTATGAGTAAAAATAGCACGGGGATAGGTATGAAGAACATATGCTTTATAGTAAAAAGTGAAGAACATTGTAGTGCTTGGGAGATTAGACATCTCGAATCGTCGTAACATCTATCAAAGTATCCTATTCATATATTATACCTATTTCTTTGTAAGGAAACCCTTACAGTATCCTATCCTGTTCAAAAGGATTCAAGAATTCTGATGAGATCACTCAAAATATGTTGCTAGTAAAAGTACCATCTTTTGAGGAGTAAATTCCTTGCCTAATTGGCTTTATTTCAGCATTCTATAATAGTTAGCCTTTCCTTGAAATCTTAGATTCCTGGAAAAAATGAGGCTAAGGGACTGTTTCCCGCCCATTCATCCTGCTGATTATTGTCATATTGATTATGAGTAAAACTCCCCGACACATGCATGTGTAGGGGAGTCCTACATTTTGTTCATGTGACACATTGGGTGTCACAAAAATTCCACTACTTTTCAATATTTTCATTTATAAAAGGAATTTTTGTGGCACCTAATGGTGCCACATGAACAAAATTATTCCCATATTGATCCGATTGATATCGTATAATTAATGTATTGATTTGTATAGGTTTTATTCCATATCGTAGGATTTATTCCATATTTGTAAATTAGGGTTTTCTTATTTAAGACACCTCTATTTAACATTCAATGATAAGCGAGAAAATATTTCCACCCTTTTATTTTGCACACGGTATCAGAGCAAAATACAATAGGGAGTTTTTTTTTTTTTGTTGAAACCCTAAAAAAAACCAAACTTGTGCACCGCTGCCAACAACCCAAATCTGGCTAACAGAGATTGCTGACAAGAAATCAACGACTCCTTTCAAACAGAAATTGGAAATTTCTATTCGATTTCAAGCAGAATTAGCTCCTGGAATTTGTGTCTGGAGATCAAATCTTGATGCTCTGCACAAACGTTGGGATTTGTCACTATTCTTGGCTGGTCTGTTAGTTTCTGATTATTTTGAGATTCTGGAAGTTCGTAACTACACTAATTTTTCAGATCTGAGTTTTTTTGCTGTGGTAGCATTATTCGCTGGGATTTTTTTTTAATCTTTGGCTGTGAATTTTCAGATCTGATTTTTTGGCTGTAGCATTAAATTTTCCAGATCTGATTTTTGGGTATAATCAAATTTTCTAGATATGTTATTATCTGAATTTCCAGACCTGATTGTTATTAGTGGAATTGTTTTTAGCAATAATGTTAGATAATAAATTCTCTATTGCTAAAATATCAGAGAACCGTAGTCATATTAATAGCCCTACCATTTGACTTAATAGAAACAACTTTCTTCGTTGGTCCCAAAGTATTCGGATGTATATTCGTGGACAAGGAAAATTAGATATCTTACTGGAGATAAGAAAACATCTACCGAAGACGACCCCTCATTTGTCGTGTGGGATACCGAAAACTCCATAGTTATAACTTGGTTAGTTAACTCCATGGTAGAAGAAATAAATTGTAATTATATGTGTTACTCTATTGCAAAGGAATTATGGGATAGTATAGCTGAGATGAATTCAGATCTGAAAAACAAGTCAAGTGTTTGAGTTAAATCTTAAATTGAGTGACATACGACAAGGAAAGAATTCTGTCACTCAATATTTTCATTCCTTGCAGAGGATATGGCAAGATCTTGGTCTTTTTGATACATGAGTGGAAATGTACAGAAGATAAAAAACAATATAGGAAAATAGTTGAGGATGGTCGCATTTACAAGTTTCTAGCATGCCTCAATCTTGAATTTGATGAGGTTCGTGGTAGAATTCTTGGTAAGACTACTTTTCCTACTATAAATGAAGTTTTTTCTGAAGTACGCAGGGAAGAAAGTCGTCGAAGTGTGATGATTGACCAAAAACATGTTGATCTAATAGAAAGCTCAGCCCTGGTAGTTGAAATCACTACACTTAAGGCCTCAGAACAAGTGAACAAGTCTCGTGTCTGGTGTGATCACTACAATAAACCACGACATACTAGGGAGAATTGCTGGAAAATTCATGGAGCACAAACTATCTGATAATCATAGAGCCTTCACCTGTAGGATAAACAATTTGTTTATTTTAAAGAATATACAAGAAGCCCTTAATGATCCGAATTGGAATTTGGCAGTTATGCAGGAGATGAATGCAGTAAAAAAAAAATCACACGTGGGACTTAGTTGAATTACCAAAGAATAAGAAGACAGTAGGATGCAAATGAGTGTTTACTATTAAGTGTAATGCCGATGGGAGTATTGAAAGGTACAAGGTAAGACTAGTTGCCAAGGAATTTACAAAAACCTATGGGATCGATTACCAAGAAACATTTGCGCCAGTAGCTAAAATTAATTCTATTAGAGTTTTGTTATCTATTGCTGTTAATGCAGATTGACCTTTGTACCAATTTGATGTGAAGAATGCATTTCTTAATGGCGATCTCGAAGAAGAGGTATTTATGAACCTGCCACTTGGATTTGAAACCGGAATTGAAAGCAACAAAGTATGCAAGTTAAAGAAATCTCTTTATGGCCTCAAGCACTCTCTTAGAGCAGAGTTTGAACGATTTGAGAAATTAGTTATGAGCTATGGATTCCTCCAAAGTCAAGCAGATCACACTAATAAGATGGTTGTTTTGATAGTGTATGTTGATGACATAATAGTAACTGGCAATGATGATGTGGGAACATTAAAGAAGAAATTAGCAAATGAGTTTCAAATCAAAGATCCGAGACTTTTAAAATATTTCCTAGGAATGGAATTTGCTCGTTCAAAAATTGGCATTCTGGTAAACTAGAGGAAGTATGTCATAGAATTACTAAAAGAGACCGGATTACTTAGTTGTAGAACAACAGAAACTCCTATTGAACAAAATGTGAAATTACAACCGACCACAAAAGAAGAAGTGCGGGATAAAGAAAAATATCAGAGACTTGTGGGGAGACTCATTTATCTGTCTCACACGTGCCCCGACATAGCATTTGTGGTTAGTATGGTTAGTCAATTTATGCATGCTCTAGGACCAACTCACTTTGAAGCAGTATATAGAATCCTAAGATACTTAAAAAGTACTGTTTAAAAAACAAGGTCATTTACATGTTGAAATCTATACTGATGCTGATTGGACAGGTAGCACTATAGATAGGAAATTAACTTCTGGTTACTACTCGTTCGTCAAAGGGAACTTAGTCACATGGCGAAGTAAAAAACTAAGCGTAGTAGCACGAAGCAGTGTCGAGGAAGAATTTAGGGCATTAGCCGATGACATCTGTGAAAGTATCTGGATAAAGAGGCTCTTGGGAGAATTGAAGTTTCCTCAAACCACACCTATGCGTATTTATTGTGATAACAAGGCAACAATTTCCACTGCTCATAATCCAGTCCTTCATGATAGGACAAAACATATTGAAGTCGATAAACGCTTCATAAATGAGAAAATTGAATGTGGAACTATATGTATTCCTTACATGCCGACTACATTGCAAGTTGCTGACGTGTTTACAAAAAGTCTCCTAAAAGGACAGTTTGAGAAAATGATAGACAAGCTGGCAATGGAAGATATCTTCAAACTAGCTTGATGGGGAATGTTGGTTATTGTCATATTGATTATTCCCATATTGGTCTGATTAATATTGTATAATTAATGTAATTGATTTTTATAGGTTTTATTCCATATTGTAGGATTTATTCCATATTTGTAAATTGGGGTTTTCTTATTTAAAACACTTGTATTCAACCTTCAATGATAAGTGAGAAAGTATTTCCACCCTTTTATTTTGCACACATCCACCCTAAAAAAAAATTCTTTGTTGACAGCTTTGAAGATGACAAATTTAGAGAACCCTTCCCTATTCTTGTTCTCAATATATATCCTTGTCCAAGATATTTCTTTTGAGCTCCAAAATTGTTGTTTTAGGCATCTTTCCCAAATCATCCACCCAATAATATAGCTGCAATTGTTCTTCTGAACGTTTGATGCATTCGTAAAACATCCAAAGCCATTTGATAAAGAGCTTTATTTTTGGTTGAAAGCTCTTTATTGGGAAGCTATTAAGGACTAATTGTGCTAAAGATGAATTCCCTATTTGGAGAGAAGGAGACTTCTCCCTTTGTGTAGCTTGGTTTTGAATATGTCTACAATCCTGTCCAAGAATTGAGCCTTATTTGATTCCTTCCATGAGAAGAATCAATGTCAGCCTTACACCACATTTGCAAAACATTCTGTTTTACTTCTGAAGACCTAAGAATTTTCTTTTTGCAGCAATAATGCACCAATCTAGTAAAAGAGTCTCCTATTAAACCAAAGAGAAAATGAGATAACAGATCCCTTGACAGAGACCCTTTTAGAAAACATCTCACCTTTAGGTCTTCCATTGAAAAAATGGAGAAATAAGCAATAGAGAAACAACTCAAATTCATTTTTTTTCCCTCTTTGGCCAAAACCATTATGTTTCAAAAGTTCTAAATTAGGGAAGCATCATCAAGCATTTTTGTCAAAGTGTAGACTCTTTGTAAGTGTCTAGGGCTTTAAAGAGCAGACAACTATGTGATAGGATTGCTACTAAAAGTATATTAGTAAATAGTTAGAGATTTTGTTATGGTATTTGGTTTAAAATAGAGTGGGAAATGAAGAAGGGAAGTATTGATTGAGTGAGTTTGGCTTCAGGTTTGTGTGAGAGTGCTCAAGAGAGGGGTGGGACCAAGTTTCTCAAATTACTTGATCTATCTTGTAGTTTGGTTATATTTCACATCTCATTACACTCTGGTTTGTTATAATTTTTTTGAAAAGAAGACAGCTATGTAAAATAAGAAACTGCTTAGTAAGATGTCAAGAGGAAGGACAAATCTAACTGTAAGAACATGAAAGATCAGTGAACATATAAAATCGGTAGATTAACCAAAAGCTTAACATTATACATTTGTGCAATATTCAAGATTATAGCAACTATAGTGTCAGTAATGTATTAGGCATGTAATATCTAGCTTCTTGTTATTGTTTCCCAATCATGCACTGTACTATCATATTGAATATTTACATGTTATTTTTTCTTCTGGTTTTTACAGCAAGGACGGTTGAAAAGTAGCATGGCACGAGCTTGTGGTACACAATTTTTATGTATTTATCATGTTGCAGTAGATATCATAATGCAAGTCGAATAAATTACCATAATTTAACCTGATATATGCAGTACATTTTGGTCATTGAATTCATTGTTTTGAGTTGAAATACAGCACTTGCATAGGTCCATAAATAAACATGAATTAACTTGTGATTAATTAAATGTAATGATCCATAAAAGAACAACAAAAAGACAATGCAAATATTAAGGCCTCTGTTAGATTTTCCCCCTTCACTCTGATCCACCACAAAAAAGAAAGGAAATCTGTTGTAGATAGCAAATTTTGCCATCCTATTTTAATTTTAGCAACTTCTTAAAAATATTTCATACATAACAAAATAATCCAATTTCATTGTTTTCCATTAATTTAACTTGATTGAAGCCATTAATTTTGTGGGCTTGATTGAAGCATCACTTAACTTGATTGAATTCGTTTTTTTGGGTCATGACAAGTCTCAAAATCTATGAAAGTATTTTTATATTTGAGTGATTTTTTTTCAAAAAGTTTTCCTTATCATGGCAATTTTTGTTTAATGAACCAATTTTCACCCCACTCCTTATTTCAATGCATTTCCAACTATCAGCAACCAATGCCACTCATAGATTAGTAACCTTTTCGACTGAGTGATATGATATTGACTTTTATATTCCTAAGCTATTTTCAACTTGTCAGCTTGTGTCTGTACTCTGTTTTATCCTATTAAGTTGAAAATTTCTTCTCTACAATTGATAGTTTTCTTTGTTGTCAATAATTGTGGTATCTTTTATGATTCTTAAGAGGTTGTTGAACCAACTCAAGTATTTCTAATTGTGCACAAGGAGATGGCAAAAGAAATAAGAATGAATATGCATCTTAATTGACCTATGTATAAAATGAAAGATTAAAATTGTTATCAGGGAACTTTTATGATCACAGAAAAATGGATTCAAAGGGAAGGCTAAATAAGTACCTTTTATTTTTCTAAAGTTTGGTACAACTTCAGAGGTAGGTAAAGA
>JBBMKA010031777.1:1280-24260 GCA_037833695.1 Sechiopsis laciniata
TTTGATTGATTTGAAATTAATTATTAGAAATGAGTGGTTAGAAATGATTGAGTAGTTATAAATGAATGAATAGAAATGAGAAGTTATTTTCAAAAGTAAAAAGGATGAGCAGCTAGTAAAAACTCGTTTGAGTGTAGGTTTTTGTGGAGGAGTTGGTAAATCCTTCATCTAAATCTTCCTTGAATATGGCAAACAAACACCCCTATAGTAAATACATAAACAAAAGGGTTGCTGTTCAAAAGTTATTTGAAATACTCAGACTAACTCTAAGACCGTTTCGTTAGTAGAGACTTGGAGTCTCCAAAGTACAGTATCTTGGAGGTGTTAAGTTCGAAACTCACAAGTGAGCTTAATTGTCATGCCCCTTATTGTTTCTTAAGATAGACATTGGTATGAGCGTGGGTGCCTCATATATATAGTGAGATAAAGCTCCAATTTTCGATTACCAAATGAGATCAATATGAACATATCTCACGTTGGAGCATTTACGCTTCTTGTTAGACAAAAGTTCGATATTATATCAGTAAGAATTTGAGTTGTTAAAAATGTTATAGTTTTCATCAGTTTAAAGCATTGGTTGCACCATTAAGAAGGATATAATAATAAGATGCACTTACGCTAAGGAAACAATCTTGTTGATAATGGTGGAGGAGGCAATTGAAGGGCCAGTTAAATAGAGCAACTCCCCATCGATTCTGTCTTCAATTCTTTTATCCAATTCCTCTGCTTTTATACAGAAAGGATGATCTGATGCCTGTTTTTTGAAACATAAAATAAAGCCCAGCTTGTGAGTGACTTTTTTCTAACTAGACTTTAGCCAACAACTTTAATCAAAGCTTTTTAATTCTTTCTCATA
Organism: Sechiopsis laciniata; assembly: GCA_037833695.1. Taxonomy (NCBI): domain Eukaryota; kingdom Viridiplantae; phylum Streptophyta; class Magnoliopsida; order Cucurbitales; family Cucurbitaceae; genus Sechiopsis; species Sechiopsis laciniata. Next base: position 2,137 of record JBBMKA010031777.1, read on the forward strand.
CCATAACCCAACCCCATGTGTCTGCAAATGATGGTATGTAAGCTGTGTAAGCAATCACATCTGCAGCAGAAAACAAAAAAACAGAGAGAACAACAGGGCTAAAGTTATGACAAACAAATACGGACAAAAATAAAAGAAAGAGAAAATATCTATACGCATTACTGTTAGCTACATCTACGAGAGAGGAAAATAAATCGTTTTCATTAAGGAGATTACAAAATAAAGAAAATACAAAAGTTTAAGAGAGACCCGCGCTTAGTCATTCAACACAATTGGTAGAGAAAATTTCAAATTTATGACCTCTTAACTATGACATAATTCGGTTATACTAGTTCAATTATTACTCTTGTTTAACAAAATGTTAAAATATTGATTCAAGATATTCATTTGGTTAGGATTTCATTATTGTCCCACATTATCATTTATATGATAGGTGCCCTACTATTTGTTTGTTTTTTTTTTTTTGAAAATCTAGAAATCAGAGCTTTGCTGCCCTATACCTAGGGCATCAGTGACCCGTTTCTAAGCTGTGTAACAACGAAATATTTCGAAAAATATTCTAGTTTAAACCTCTCAAAGAAACATGCTTTGGAATTCTTAGTTTTAACCACTGGTCTGCCACATTATCATTTATATGATAGTACCCTATTGTTCTCCTCATTACCAATTGGATTTTATATAAAATCTCGCCCTATCGAATATGATAACATAATTCATTAAACTCAAACGAATATCCTGTCCAATAAAAATCAAGTTGGAATTCGATTCGAGATTGATAAATCTAAAAGAGACACTATGTTAAGGGAGCATGTCGAAGATCTCACTATTATTCCACATTAAAAAAAAAAGAAGTAAAGAGATCTCTTTACCATTTATAAGATAGATGAGCGAGTCATTTTATCGCCAATTGATTTTGAAATGAAACCTCGTACTATTTAATATCATCCAATTGTTAAACAAAATGGCTTGAAATTCATAAATGAGAGAGACTTACACTTAAAGGTCTGTTTGATTGTGTTATAAATTGAAGTGAAGACCTCTTTGTGGGTGAAAATGCCTGCTGGTCCTGCCTGCAACCTTAAACTTGTCAAAACTGGTGAAGTTTTGTCTCTTTTGTCTCTTTTTTATTTTATTTTTAATGAAGTTATTATGAGGGAAAAAGATAGAAAAACCTGAGTGACAAAGATGCCATTGTCATGAAGCTTTGGTTTGACGATTTCTTGGTAAAAGGATTTGGTGTAGAGCTTGTAGCAAGGCCCATCTTTAACAGGATCTGCTAGGTCTCCCACAATTATGTCATATTTCTCGTCTCTCTTTTCCAATTCAGCCCTTTTTGTCAACAAATCAATGCAACTTTTGTCTCAATTTAAAATACAAAATAATTGAAAGGTTGCCTTTTTTAATTTTTATTAATGTGTCTGATAATGATTTGTTTTCTGATTGTTGGTGTTTATTTTCAAACTGTTTTAAAATTAAAACCAAGATAGAATGATTAGACGAATTTGATTTTTTTTTATTTGTGAAAAAAGTGAAATTGATGTTCTTGCATCATATATTGAAATTACTGTTTTGAATTATTGATTTTGAAAGAAAAGTCTGGAAATTTTTTTTTTTTTTTTTTTAAGTTCAAATTTGGTAGGGATACTATATAGAAAGTACTATTATTATCAATGATTTTTAAAATCGAATTTATGACCGAAAAACTTTTTTTTAAAAGTTATCCAAAAATGTATATATAGAATTTTTATTGTAGGAAACTTAAATTTTTTAAGAACAACTCCAAAAAAACAGAAGGAAAATATATTTTTCAATTTAAAATACTTCTGAAATTTTAACGAAAAAGTTCAAAATGAAATTGTGTTAGATATTTTCATTTCAAAATTAGACTGAAACTCTTTTCTTTTTTTTTAGAATATAAAAAGAAAAACTAATTAATTTACCTGGCATCGTTTATTACAAGATGAAGCTTCTTGTGACAAAAGGCCTCCCGATTCACAGTCAAATGTTTGCGGCAGAAATCCACCACATCCTGCAAGTTTAAAACAATTTTAATACTACTACTTTATTGATGCAATAATTTAATCCTAAATTTAAATGTAATATTTTATTTTTTATAATTTTTATTTATGATTATAAAACTTTTAATGTAATAGTTCTCTATGAGCATTTATATCATATTAGATAATAAAAATTTTATTTTAAAATTAATTTATAATTAAAGAGTAATTTATATTTCTTGCAAAAATAGTGAGAAAACTAAACATTTCCAACGTGGACTAATGTGAAAGTTTGCCACAATTATATATTTACTTAAAAATTGTAATAGTTAAGTTCTAAGAAATTCGTCAAGTTCATGAAGTATTAATTCAAAATCATTTACTGACGTACTTGTTTGAGTAGCCCATCAATTTATATAGATAAAACTAACAAAACCAACGAAATTTAACACGTACAAATTAGCTAGTAAAAAAAGAAAAAAAAAAAGTAGAAATTAGCTATTGGAAAGATTATAGTAGTTTTTTTTTTTTTTTTTTTTTTTTTTTGGAAAAAGTGATTCCATTTAACCGATAAAAATGTAGGAACTGTGTTATTTTAAATATAAATATATATATATGAGCAATAAATTGTTAAACACCAATATTTATGGACTAAAAGGTTATGCGCATAAACTGAATGAAAATTCTAAAGCATTTTATTCTAATATCTTAATTATTAAATTATATAAGATGTCACTAGAAACATACTTTTACAGTGCTAAATCACATCATTGAATGAATATAATTACGAATACCTGATCAATGTCGCACATAACAACTTTCTCTGTTGATTTATGTTTGAGGACTTCCCTTGCTGTTGAACCTTCCCCACCTCCCATTATGAATACAGATTTCGGGCTACAAAATTATATATTAATAATACAGAAAAAAAATAAATTACATAATCGGAAACTTCATATTATTATAGAATTATTACAATTTTTTTCGAATAAAAATTCTTACAGATAGTGAAAATAAAAAATTTTAAAAATAGGAGGATATAGATTTTTTATTTTATAAAAATGTTCCAAAACCAGAAGCTTAATATTATTTTACAGTTTTACTCAAAAATATATATACATATATTATTTTACAATTATTACAATTTCTATTTTCTTAAGAAAAAAAATAAAGACTGTCAAAAGAAACCAAAATGTGAGGATGTAGATTTTTTTTAAATTTTATAGTGGTTTTCTTGTTTCCTAAATAATTTCCTGTACAAAAAAGAGAGAGAAATGAGCATCATATATGACGTCTCCATAAATACCATATTTATTTAGTTTGATGTTCATTTTTTAAAGTCAAATTCATATTTGAAATCAAGAAATTTCGTTCTATTAATATGAACTTAGCAGACCAATGTAAGTTAAGTATAATAATCTTGAACAACTATTAAAATTTTACATCTCCTACTCTTCATAATCAAACTTAATGTTTATTTAAAATTACACATTTTGTACCGAATGGGTCGATGATGCAGTTAGTTATCTTTTTTGTATTAATTCATTTCAACTATTGTGTTCTTTGTAAAATTTGTTGATCCTCCTCTCCCAATTTGTACAAAAAAAAATACACATTTTGCTCTTGTTGGATAGTGTTGAAGCAATTACGTTTGGGGTGGGCTATCTCTTTACCAGCAAAAGCATAACATTTAAATCACCACTTCAATTAATATTGAATTTTATATATATATATATATATATATATATATGAATTCTATGATAATATTTTTAACATTAAATTATTATTATTTTTTATAAAAAAAACATGAAATTAGTATCTAAGATATAAACATCTTTAAAAATAACATTATGTTTGTTGGCATTTTTAAATAAATATTTTTGTTTTGAGTTTTTCCCATATAATTAATTAGACAAAACTTACCTATGTATGAATGTATAGGATGAGCATATATGCTTATTGATGTGTCGTATAAGTATTTGTCACATTTTTATTTAATTCTATTTTTTAAATAAAATTAATAAAACATTAGAAGACTAAATGCCTGACAAATACTTTGTCATACTGGCCATATGCATATTGACCCTACACATTCATCTATGGATGAAATTTCCCCATTTAATTTTTAAAGAAAACTAAAAGATCAATCACGCAATGAACAAGAGTTAAGAGTTTTGAATTTTGATAACTAATTAAGAAGTTATCCGTAATATTAAGTTGTGATAACTAAGTAGGTATGGATTTGAATCGTGAAAATATAAATAAACAAATAAAGGTTTTTTTTGAATTTGAAATGAAAACAATTAAGGAGTGTTAAGTAAGAGGATGAAAATAAGAATTATGGATGAACGAGAATGAATATCTAAATTATTTTTCTAAAAAAAGAATGATTATTTGAATTTAAGGTGAAAAAATATGATTATAACGATTGCAATTATTTGTGTTTTGGGTAAAAAGAATGAATATGAGGAAGATAAAATAGCAAGTAAAAAATAGTTAATAAGACAATAAAATATGTTTTTGAGAAAATGTGATTATGAAAATAATGATTCTCAATAGGTGGCTCAAGCAACAATAATCATATTTGCTGCAAACACCCCTGTTTGTTTATCATATTTAAAGAGATAGATTGAGAATTCACTAACTCCTCTTTAAAAAACTATATCCAAACGAGTTTTTGTAACTTTTCAAAATAACTTCTCATTTTTAACCACTCATTTCTAATCATTCATTTATAATTACTAAAAATAACTTCTCATTTTTTTATCATTCATTTCTAATAATTTAAAATAACTTATTTTTAACCACTCATTTTTAATCATTTTTTTTAACTATTCATTTTAAATCTATATCCGTTTTGAATCTAACTCTACTTAAAAAAACTACATCCAAATAAAATTTTGACTACAACTTTTAATTTTAAAGTACTAAAAATAACTTTTCATTAAAACCTCGTATTGGGGAGGATAGTAATAGAAAACGCACTTTGAGTGACATAACAGGGGAGGATGAATCAAGCATTCATGATAAACAAACTCATCCGCTTCAGCACTCTGCATCTTTCCGTCGATCATCAAAGCCTGCACCCATTAATTGTCTCACAAAATTATCAACAACAGCCAAACAGCCAAACAGCCAAACACAGAAAACCAAATTCGAAACTTCATAAACAACACACCTTTCCGAAACGCTTCGTATCCAAAAGAGCGATATCCTGAAACTCACTCGTTCGTTTCTGCAGAACACTGTAAAGAAGATTGCGATTACGAAATCGGCAATGAAATTCGGTAGAGAAGCGGAGAGAAGAGAATCGGAAACAATACCTATTGAGAGCAAAGGACCATTTGAGGTTATCGTCGATGATTTCTTCGAACCAATGGCAATCGGTTATCGTCGAGGATTCGTGAGAGGAATCTCCATTAATGATGTACTTGCTTTTGTCGTCGAAGTTTGGTTTTGAGAAGCCATTGGCGTGGGAGCTAAGAACTGCAGGGCCCATCGAGTTGGTACTGAATTAAGGAGAAACAACGAAATCTGAAAACGAGTCTATGAAACAGGGAGAGGGAAGTGTTGAGGGGCATTTTTGAGATGGTATTGAGGATCTTTTTATAGATGCAAGATGCTTCTTTTTTTATTTTTTTATTTCTTTATTATAGTCGGGATTTAACTTCATATCCATTGAACTGCTGCTCCTTCATCACTAATTAGTTTTGAGATGGATATCCATCTTATCTAATAAGCAATATTGTTAGTAGCTTACAATATAGCTTTGATGATTTTAATGTATATAACACATTACTTTATATATTTGAGATTTGTATAAATAAATTTGAAATTAATTTTAATTGAGAATCTATTCAATAATAATAATAATATTTATTTTACGAGAATATGATAATAATAATCTTAATACCAAATAAAACATAATGGATATATTTCTTGAATTTGTAAAAAAAAAAAAAAAATAGATAGTATTTTATTTAAGAAAGATTAACTAAAAAATATAGACTAATTTTAAATTTTATTGACTTGTAATATTTAAATTGGACATTGTTGATGCCAAAATTTGGTCTTCGAGATCAACGGTGAATTTGTATAATCAATTGGACACCGGTGTGGTGTGAGCCACGGAGCCTCTGATGCCTAAGTCAGTATAGGTCAGAAAGTGTAGAGGAGTTGTTTCTAGGGTTTAGAATAGCTTACTTTTGTTAGAGTCTCAACTGACTATTTATAGGTATGTAGGTGTTTCTGCGTAGCCCTAAAAATAAGATTTGGGCTTGTGAATTGGGCCGAGCCCGTTTTTTGGTCTAACCTCGTGTAATTGAGCTCATGAGTTTCATTAGGTCTTAACCACGAATTTCACTCATAACAGACATCTAAAAGTATAACAACCAAAATAAAAATGAGTCTTAAAGATAAAATAACAATGCATAAAAGTATAACAACCAAAATAAAAATAAGTCTTAAAGATAAAAATAAAAATGCATAAAAGTATAACGACTAAAATAATATTTTTAATATTGTTGTTATTAATTTATGAATTAAGTGTGGGAATTTATGTGAACTTTCCTATTTTATTAAATATTGTGGACTTCCATTTTAAAAATATTGGTAAAAAAAATAACATACCTTTCTTATAAATATTAAGAGGCATTTTCATATTTTTAACGTGGAATTCTGAAGATAATAATTAAATATAATCCTTTTTTTTAATATATTAATGCAATTTTGCCTATTTGAACGCGATTGAAAACATGGATCGAAAACATTGCTTATTCCTGTGTTCAGCTTATTCTCTTAAACATATGTCTCTCCTACTTAAAATTTATTTAGCTTTGTTAATCTTAGTTTTCATGCTTAAAAGGCCACCCCCATCAATTCTACTTTTAAGCTTTTTTTATTTAGTTAATAGTAAACTTTAATTAAAATATATACAACAATTTAAACATGAGCTTGATATATTGTTGTATCAATAATTACGAGATCTATGATTCGAAGTTTTGTCATCTCTTGTATAATACAATAAAGAAATTTTAACATTTGACTTTTTAAATAAAAATGTTTCCGTGACTAAGCATTTTGACTAAAGATCATAATTTTAGATAATTTAATGAAATAAATGAATTGCAATGTGCATGGAAAGTACAATGTGAAAGGATGGTGTAGTACACGTGCACACAAAGAGGTGTTCTCATTCATCTCTCAAATGTCAAACCAAAGCAACAGTTGTAAACTTGTACACCATTGTGACAAAAGACTATATATATATTAGGACATAAATCTCAATAACATTTGGAGCTATATGGGCCTTGGTGTGTTTGTTTGTCGTAGGGATAAAGTGTTAAGTTAAGTTAAGTGGTTAAGTTAATTCGTATTTGGTGTGCTGACTTATTTGACTTGTTAAGTAGTTGATTGTGTTTAATGGACGAGTTAAGTGAAACTGAGTATTAACTTGATCTGTGTGTTGATATTCATATTTATTAAATATATATTAATCATTTTTCAAGCACTTTTTAAATTATTCTACCTAATATGTATTTTTAATTATAATTGAAATTAAAAATTTTAGCAATAGATAAATAATAAAATAATTCATTTTATACTGAAATTATATTACTTTTGACATAAGAGATAAAAATTTATGTCAACAAAATAATAGACGGTCCAAGTAGGAAAGTGGAAAAGTTGGTCATTCACTCCATCATTGGAGTTTTTTTTTATTTTTTATTTTTATTGAAAACTCCATCATTGGAGTTTATTACTCAACAAACATTATTTCGGTCATTAAATTTCGAAAGTAAAACTCGAATTTGCTACAATTTTAAACTATTTCAAATTTTAAGTAATATAAATAAATTTATTATTTATTATATATTTAAATAAATTTGATTAGGATAAAACTTTAAATTTAATTTCGTAATTTAAAAATATATAAATAATTATTGATTGTTAATCATATTTAGAATTTAAAGATCAAGTTGTTTTAAAGTTACTGTTAGATTTTTTACTTTGCTTTTACAAAAATATATACAAATTTGTCAAATATTGTATTTTATTTATAAGAATATGATAGTATACGTGTAAATTTGGACTGAATTGATTTAATATATATAGTTGAACGAGTTGATGGAAGATGAAAATTGTACACTCATATAGTGTTTTCATTAACAAAAGTTTTAACTAATTTCAACTAAAATTTATTAATTTCATATACACTTTTTTTTTTAAATGTTGGTATAACTTAGAATTTGTATATACATTATTGTATTAATTGTTTTTATTGATCAAAACTTATATAAATTAAAGTTTGTGCCATGTATACTATCTCATTATTTTTTCTTTAAAAAAAATTGTATAACTTATAATTTATGGGTGTGCTATTTTTAAATCATGTGTAATGATGACATTGATTTTTTATTTTAAAATTTTATTAAATTAAAATTTGTGGAATGATATTTTAAAATCTGTGTATAATAATGTTAATTGTTTTTTTTTTCAAAATTTTGTATAAATTAGAAAAAATATCTTTACATTTAATATTAAATTTAAACACCGTACAAATATATATTAGATGAACTATAAAACTTATAAAATAATTCATATAAATTTTTTAATCTATATTTTAATTCTTTCAAAAAATAAATAAATAAATATATATATATATATATATATATATATATATATATACATTTAATTAATGATGATTTCATAAAACGATGGAAAGTGAAAATATATGAATATTATTATTAGATCCCGCAAAGAGTTAACTTAATTTGTGAGGTTAAGTAATCTTTCCACCAAACATGAGTTAGAGGGATTAAGTTAATTCAAGTTAACTTAACACTTACACTAAAATGCACTTTTAATCTTAGAAATTTTGAAACTGTGATTTCCTTAACTATTTTTTAAAGATAATAAAAAAAAAGTTATATATATACGATCTCTCGTTTCAATTTTAAGCTTTTAGTGATTTGATTTATTATACTCTATGTAAATAAAAATTGGGTATTTAGATATTCCGTCTCTCATATAATTGAATAAAATAATTATTTTTAAATTGATCTTATAATATAAAAAAATGTGAAAAATGAGAATGAAAATAGTTAAAGTATATTTCAAATCATAACTTTTTTATGATAAAGAAGTTTATGTTGATTTAACTTTCAATCTTATTAAGTCTTTAATTAAATTTTTGTATTTAAAAAGAAATGAGAATCATTAAAATAAAGAAATATGTTAAAAGCAGTCAAGTTCGAATGACAGCTTATATATATATTAGTAACTATGATATTACTCTTTTAAATCTTTTGTAAATTTTGATTTTTTAAAAGAATGAAAATTTCCTAGTTGTAAATTTTTTTTTTTTTTTTAAAAGAGAAAAAAAAAAAAAAAAGAATATGTTATGTTGGTCCCACATATAGAGAATGCCGGATAGGATTGGAGAATGGTTTTGCAAGCGTGGGGAGATTCCACTACCAAAAATTGTATTGGAAACTCCACTTTTAACTACCCACCATTTTTCTCTAGCATATTATATGAACCAAAAATGTTTTTATTTTCTTAGATATTAGGTTAATTGGTAAGTAAATATTATTGCAATGTGAATGTGTGCTTATTTTATGTTTTTTAATTATATTGACATGCATGTATATATTTCATATATATGGTTCTTTTTCTTCGAGTCTCTCCTCTTATAATGCATATTTACACATTCTTGCATTGTTAAAGTTAAAAAAAGATTTTTTTAAAAAGTTGAATAGTGAATTTTTTTTAAAAAAATAGTGAATTTATATTTGGACGGCAATATCTACAATATATAAAAGAAAATATTGATGTATACTAACCACATAGAAATGATAACCACATAGGCTCTAATGGTTAAAATTAATAATAGAATTGTTTACTCAAGTAAATGAATTTTGTTTCTTTATATAACTTCTTTTTTTTTTTCAATCGTCATCTCATAATTGTTTAATTTGATATAGAAAGACAATTTATTTTTCCAAACAAATTATATTTAACGATTTGTAAAGTTGATTCAGTTTATACTCTACGTCATAAGTTTCATTTCTACCATCCTTTTTTCCTTATATTCTTGATATGTCTTACTCATAATTTGAGATAGTGGATACTGAAGAATTTTAGGCCTAAACTAAAAGATATGATATTAGTAGATGAATTTTAACTTATTATGGATAAAAGGACTGTTAACCATGGAGGCTTCGACGTGGCCAACCCCTATAATAGGAATCGGTTTGGCCATCCTCCCCTTCACGAGAGGTCTTGCCTTTGGCTTTTGGTTTCTTATGGATTGTAGTTGCTGAGTCGATTTTACTATTTGAGTAATTTTTGTATTTTCCAAACTATGATGAGTCGAGTGTATTGTTGTACGAATCTTTAATCATGTTTTTTAAATATAATGTAAACGAGTATTTCTCTAGCATATTTTTGTAACAATCTATTACTTTGCCTGCAATCAATTAATTTTAGATGGGCTCGACAAATTTTAGTAAACATTGAGGGTGAGATTGCTTTACTACAATCTATTACTTTCGTGGAAAGAACTTGAGGGATGAAAATTCAATTAAATGAGGGAATGAAGTTGAAAATGAGAACGTAGTAAGATTTTTATGGTATGTTTGTTTGGGTTTTTCTTTTTTTTTTCCCTTTTTTGTACAAATTGGGAAAGGAAGAGTACAAACCCTACATAAATTGTAAGAAATCTATTAAGCCACCAACTCTTTCGATGTCTGTTTGGTTTCTTTCACGAATATTATTATATTATTTATTTATTTTGCAATCCTACATTAATATAGTTACAACAAAAAGTATATCTACCCATTATCTATTAGCTGTAGTTTTTTTAGTACATATCGAAGGAAGGAAGACAAATACCGATTCTCAGGATCGAACCTGTATCACTGGTATTGAAGTGGTTTACAACCAAACAATGAAATCATTTGGTTATTAGTCGTAGTTTACCATGGTGTATGATTGAGTAAATCAAAAAATTGAAAATTTAAATCCACACTTTAAAATATTGTTGAGTTAAAAAAGATACACATTTTGTATTATATCAAAGCCAAATGAATATACCTGTTTAATTCTTAGTTTAACAAAGAAGAACTTTGTAATAGTCTAGACATTTTAAAACATCCTTTATTCACTCGTCTCATATTTTAATTTCGAGTAAAACTATAACTTTTATCTGTGTGATGTTAGATTTTACTTTTTTGGTTAAATCTTACCAAAAATAATTAAATAAATAAAAATTACATGTTATAAGCTACTATAATATTGGTTTTATTTTATTTTTTATTTTTAAATCAAACTAAAAAAGATTAGATTCATTTGACTTTCTTATAAATTTGTTTAACAATAATGTAGAACATGAATTGAAGATATAATCTTTTGATCATATAATGTCTTATGAATTGACGGATGTTTAAGTCATCTATTGGATAATTAGAATGATTGAAATGTTTTCTTAATCAAAATTGGAAATAGATGAATATTGCATCATTTAATCGGCAATTATAAAACGAGTTGGGGAATGGTTTTTTTGGAGTAATTACGGGGAAAGTGACAAATAAGTATGAATGGATTAGTGGATTTACAAAGCCAAAATTACAAATTAACTTAACCCAAATACACCCCTACAAACAACATTTGGTGAGCAGCAGTGTTGTGTGGCAGGTGGGTGGCTTCATTTTATCTTCATTTTATTTTTAATTAACACTTGATGATGAGTATTTGAATTTGTAATCTTTTTGGTAAATTGGTTAAATTTTTTTGGTGGCAACATCATTTCAATTGTTTTAAAAATGTGCGGTGGCAATTAGTCTATTTCCCGTTTAAAAATGTGCGGTGGCAATTGTTTTAAAAATGTGTGATGGCAACTTCATTTCAGAGGAGATCTTATCGAATGGGACAGTAAAACTCCGTTTAGACGAGGAATGGGTAAGTGAGTGGGAGAAAAAAAATTCTCGAGAGCTAAACAGGGTCGTGGATGATCCTCGATTCTTTGATACCCGCCCAGTTTACATTTTTTATTTATTTATTTTTTTACTCTTTTTACCAATTTGATCTTTTAGAAACATTTTTTTTTTGTAGAAATATTTATTTAAATAAATATTTTTCTTTAATAATTAACTATCGAAATGAAAATCAATACACATTTTTCCATGAAAAATCATCTATTTGAAAAATAATATTAAAAAAATTCTTATAAAATTAAGATGGGAAAAACTAGAAAAAAAAAAATAGGAAAAAATTTTCCCGAGAACTTAATCCCAGCGAAAAAAATGGTGAATTTGACGAGAATGGAGATTGATTTTGGTGGCGGTGGCGGGGATGGAGACGGAGAACCCATTCCTCGTCCCGTGGACATCTCTAACCATGGTGGGCTCCAAACATAAAGTTAAAAACTTTTTTCCAATCTCATTTTTTAAAAGGTCAACAATTTTTAAGGAATGTTTTTTTAAGGTTGACAACTTTTAAGGAATATTTTTTTCTTTTTTTTTTGGAAAGGAAAAAAGGTAAAAGGAAGGAATATATTCATTGTGCTTCATTATTCCTTTCAATCACCTTTTAAAGTAGGGGTGATAATAAAATTCGAAAACCGACAAAATCAAACCGAACCAAATTGATCTATTGGATTGGTTCGAATTTTTCACATAATATTAGACGTATTGATTTTTATTTGGAGAAAGCCAAAAGTTAATATTGGATCGGTCGGTTTCTATTTATAAAAAACAATAAAAATCGAATCGAACAGAACCAATAATAATTTATTTACTTTTATTTTCGTTTTTATATGTTAGTTTAGCTTTTTATTGGTAAATGATTGATTATTTTCGTTTAATTTAATTATAAATTTTGAAAAAAAATTAGGGAAAAAAATCTTCAAATAAGGGTTGGAAGTGAAATAGTAAAAAAAATTAAACAGTGAGAACCAAAACGAAGAAAATCGAGCTACTAATTTTTTCATTTATTAGACATTGGTTCGATTTCTCTTTTTGTCAAATCAATTGTGACGCAGGTGTTGAACTGATTTACAACCAAACAATGAAGTCATTACACCACTAACTCATTTAGTATTGACATTAATGATTAATACTATGTTAATGAGTATTTAGAATTAATATATAATACAGTATAAATGAGAATTTATAATACACTATTAAAACTTATTAATGACTATAGAAACAAAAAAATTAAAATCTATCAATATAAAAGAGATATGGGTTACTCCCCGCTAATTGGTTTTGAAGTGGAACCCTATATTATCTAATATGGTATCATAGCCCATAAGTCTAAACTAATATTCGATCCAATAAAAATGAAAATTGAGATCCGATTTAAGATTGGTGAATCCGAAAAAAGCACCATCTTGAGCGGCATGTTAAGGATCACATATCGAAAAGAGTGGAAACCTCATAACAATATAAAAGAGATCTGTATTACTCTCATCATTGTCAATTGATTTTGAGGTGGAACCCTATATTATCTAATAGAATTTGTTATCTAATTTTTTTTTATTAATTATATATTTTTTAAATCAGCATTATAATATTTTACCCTGAATTAAAAAGAAAAAAAAAGATATTTATTTATGAAAAGTTTTACCAATGCTTAAAATAGAGCAGTAATAGTAAAAGTAATTCAATGATGAAAGTGTAAAATTTTAAATTTTAGAGATTAAAGTGAAACTAAACTCAAAACTTAGGGGCAAATGAAACATTTTTAAACCTAAAGATCAAACACAAACTAAACTTGAAATATTTTTATTAATTCAACAACAATTACTGTGGGAAGTTCAAATATGTAATCTTTTACTAGGTCATACATGATGCTTCTAGATGTCTACTTCTTTTGGTAACTAAATTTGAAAGTCAAGTGTACAATTGTAAGGTTTTGAAATTTAAGAATTAAATGAAAACTATACTCAAAATTTTAAGTATCATAATTGTATTTTTCCGTAAGAAAATTAGAATTTAATCAAGCTAAAATTTAGTCATTGTGGTTGGGAGAAAGTTAGAATTTTTAAAAACTAGAATTTAGTTCATAATTTGATAAAAACCTAAAAAGTAGTTGTGGTCTATGTAATTGTTGGTCAACGAAGAATGTGAACGTTAATTAGTTATGTGTCAATAATAATGCTATATGATAAGTGACTAATAGGACAAAAAACACATCATTTATAGATGGATAGTTATTTATACGTACTTGATTCGCCAACAATTATGAATGACATGAAATTTTTTTTTTTTTTACATTTTATCAAATCAAAAATACTAAATTAATTTTTTAAATTATATGAACTAAATTCTAATTTTCTCCAAATTATATATTAATCCTAGTTTTAAAAATCCCAATGACTAAATTTTATCTTTCTTCAAACTATAATGACTAAATTTATCCTTATTTTACCATCCATACATAAAAGTTTGAAGTAGTTCTAACATAATAAATTATTTAATACAATATCTCTATTTAAATGAATGTGACATTCGTATAATGAATGTAGTCCAATCTCAAAATCATTTGGATATGAAAATGGTAATTCACCTTTTTAATAAAATTTGGGAGTCTCATTTCACCTTTTCAATGTAAAATTCAAGACAAATTTTAAGACTATTTAAATGTGATTGAGAAAGTACACATTTTCTAGTTTATTAACAAAAAAAACACACACACAATTCTCTTTTGTAATTCATTAATAAAAATTTTAAAATTAAGCGTGTTTAACTTAGAATGTAACACTGTTAAGTTATATAACATGCACTAATATATTTTTTATGAAAAAAATATGAGTTGAAACAAAAAATCCTTAAAAGGAAAGAACTAAGTATTAAATAAAACTCTTCTCATAATTATATACAAGTATGCAGACTTTATTCTTTTTTTTTTTTTGAAAATACCAGCTTGCGACTTTTATCCTCATAAAAGCTTTATAAATGCTTATAACAAACTAAAAAAAAAAGTTAAAAAGTTCATTTGTCCACACAATTATTATCATAAGAAGAACAAAAAGAGCATTGATGATTGAAAGTGAGAAACATTTAATTTGAATAAATAAGAAAGTTGAGTTGAGAGAGCTGTAAATCATTAGCCAAAGCGACAGAAGGATCAGGCGTGCTTGGTGCTGTCCAGTACAATTCAAAATATGTGATATTTTTCCTTTTAGTCCCATTAATAATTAATTAATTATTTGCACAATTTCCATACTTTTCGCTATAGACAGAGAAGTTCAATTGGGATTTCACTTAGACACACAAAAACTAAGTGGCCCAAACCTACCAAAATGTGTCCCAAAAAGGGAAGTGGCTCATTAGTGCTTTGCCGTAACGTTGTTTTCTTTACGGGTGTAGAAACGAACAACTCTCAATTCAGATTATTCAATCCAAATTATAAAAATTTCATTCCAATATAGTTTTTTTTTTATTATTAAATTGAATTATGATTTTATGATTTTCATTAAGTTCAATTGGTTTTCATGTTGCTTGTTCAACTCAACCTCATATTGATAATAATATTATATGCATATTTAAGATTAATTAATAATATAAGTTCTTAACATATTGGTAAGAAACGTACACTAATGAGATATGTAACTTAGGTTTAAGTACAATATCATGTATTTTTATTTTATTTTATTCTTTATGTTTATATGTTCCGAGGAAAAAGAAATTAACACAATCCGAAAGCCTAACCTTAAAATATATGAGTTTGGTTGGATTTGACTATTTTAATACATATAGTTGGACGGATTGGTGAATTGATCAGTCGAAAATTTTGAATTGCTACAAAAAAATTCTCCAAACCAACCTTACTCGGACGATGTAAACTCTTAATTTTCTTCTCCACCATGCATCAATAGTGTGAGGTTAGGATACGTTGAGATATGTCTATTTCGTATATGGGTCTTTTATGTATTTGGACATTTTATCTGTAATAGGGTTTTAATGAAAGTGTCTATATAAACTCGAATTAAAATCCTAGACGATGTTCATTTTGTATTTTCACATCTTCTTAATAAAATCGTGCTCACTCTCTACCCGTGACTAGCTAACACAACATTAGTGAATCACGTAATTTTTTGTGTTTTTTTTTCTACGCATTTATCTTTATTTTGATTGGTTGGTTGATTGTTGATTTCATAACAAGATAGATGAGAGGTAAATGAATAAATCGAACATAGAAGAAATCTGTAATTTTATGTCGAGCGATCTCCTATAACTTTTCTTAAGACAAAGCATGCTACAAAAACACGTATATCCAAATTACTTTTAATTAAGATAACTTAATTACGTTTCGTAAAGACAATCTTCAATAATTTTTTATCTCAGAAATACAAAAACAATTACACATTAATTAAGACTATCATAAGGATAACATTCATATTAACTTAAGCTAAACAAAATACTTCAAAAAAAAAAAAAAAAAAAACTTGCGAGAGCACCATTATATCATTTAACCTCGTTTAAACTATGAGTTATTGATTCTATTCATTTGCGCCTTTTTGTATCTAATATTTCTTAGTGTTATTTGATCTCAAGTTTCAAAATGAATTGTCATTATCAAAGTTTAAAGTAGACAATATCATATATATATATATATATATATATATATATAGGACTTTAAGACATAATGAAAGGGTACCATTTGTTTAATAGGAAATGGGTTGAATGAATTATATATAGAGGACTTTAGGACATAATGAAAGGGTACCATTTGTTTAATAGGAAATGGGTTGAATGAATTGTATGCAATTTAATGAATGAATGCATCAAATTTTCTGTGCGAATAAAAAGGGATAAAAATCCAAAGATATGAACAAACGCACTTGGAATGGTTTGGTTAGTGCTCATCCTCTCCAATTCCAAGTACCAGTGGGCTGCTTTTTTCTGGACAATGAGGATAAAATAAAATAAAAAAGTAATATTAAATTAATTAATAATGTCGACAGACATTCCATATTGTATGCATTCTTAGTAGTAACTATAATTATAAACGCACGCACACTTCTTGAGGGAATGTATCTTAAACAAAAGAAACAACAAAAAGAAAAAAGGATTTTGTGATGTCAACGTCGAAATTAATTGATTCTATGATTTGTAGATTTCGTTTGATAATATAAGTATTGTTTAGTGGATTAAAACATTAATAAATAAATGGTTGATTCAAGTAAATTGTGAAAGAAACTTATCATATAAAAATTAGGGGATTTTGCATGTATAATAAAAAAGATAAAATATTTTCATCTATAGCACAAAATCAAAACTAATTCATTTTTAACAGAAAATTCAAATTGAATTTTATCACCGATAGAATTCAACCAGTGATAAAGTTCAAGTAATGATAGAGTTCTATCACTGGATCAGTGAAAGACTCATCTCATCACTAGTTGAATTCTATCACGATAAAAAATTATGCGCTATATAGATGAATTATTTTAAAAATTATCTCTATAGTGATTGGAAATCATTTTAACCTCTGATGTGGTTTCTTGATTAGTTGAATATACATGATATTTTCAAAATTTAAAAAAAAAAATTGAAGTCAAAATGCTTTTTAAACCAAATAGAAAAATCAAGCACATCTATCAAACAAGCCAAATCCATCTATTGTAGGAATTTATGACCATCCTTTTACCTCGACTATTTTTAAATAGTCAAGATCAATGAAGATTCTCAATAGCCTTTTAAATCCCAAAATCTTTTTTGATTACTAAACCCAACTTTATTTCATCTTAAAAAATACTTTTCTACACATAAACAAGTAGAGAGATTCTATCTACTTGTTACTTATTTGGCACTACTTAATACCACAAATTTTTTTCATTTTAAAGAGAAAATCAATATAAATAAATAAACAAAATGTGTGTCACCAAATGGTGCTACATAAACAACAATCAGGATGTCTCTACTTATTTATGTGTAGAGAAATATCTGTCTTTCATCTTTATGTCGAGAGGACAAGGATACTCATTTTACCATGAACGTGCGTCAAACATGTTCTTAAATAACGTTAAATCCACATAAACCGACCTGATTTATCTCTAACCACCCAACTGCTATATTAAATCAAGTCACAACAAAGGAACAACACATGTTATCCATTCATAGTAGCTCAGCCTCAGCTTCATTCAGCTAACCATAAAGAAATCCATGGTCGATTCAATTACTCTAAACCTGCGACTAAAATAGACTAATAATTGAATTAGAAATGGACAATTAACAATAATATCATAGATTAAAAAATCTACTAATTATAATCAAGTGTGCATGTTTATGGAAACAGATCCGAACACGAAACCAGAATGTTAACAGTACAAGTAATATAAAATGAGGAAATATCAATGAGTGGAGGTTATGCATATTGCATAGTGATAGATAATGGCTAGAGATACGCAAATGCATTAAATTAATACAGAAAGTTATGTAACACGCCAGGCACTTTCTATTGTTATTACAGATAAGATATCCACCCAATAACCAGCCCCAATCTTCGACACTATAACGGAAATTGGTGGTAAGTTAGGTTTATATCGATAGGTCAACCATCATAAGTTGGCTTCGTGGTCATAAAGATTTTTTTTTTTTCGAAACAAAAGTCATAAACATCTTGTAAAACTAAAAGAAAATAGATCCAGTAGATACCTCTATTTATAAATTAATTTTTTGTAGGAGATACATGGAAAATAAAGAAGTTAAGGAGAACAAATGTGGATAAAATTTATCTATTTTTATTTAGGGTAGAAAATACTTTTCTCAATCCCACATTTTTCTTAGTACAACTTGGAAAGGAAGACAACAAACCCTATATAAATTACATTATTTTTCTAAAATAATATGAGAGTCAAATACCGATTTGCAGGATCGAGATCGAATTTATGACCGTGGAATGAAATTGGATTACATTCAATCAACCAACCAACACCCCACATTATAATCCCTCTTTCCATAAGCTAAAATCCTGATTATTATATCAGAATTTGGGACGTAACCTTAGTCCTCGGGCAACGTTTTCAATATGCATTATCCTATGTTTTCATTACTACCATAAAATAATGGGAAAAAATGGGGCGATGCCTAAGAATTATTCACCACCCAGAATTTTACCACATGCATTCAGTCAAAATGTGAAAAGGTAGCTGGAATTAGAGGATCTTCCCAAATCCGAAAAGTTACAGCTGGCGTGCTGGGTGAAACTTGAAAGGTCCCCAAAATTTTATATTTTTACTCCTTTTTTACGATTTATGTGATTCAGGAGTGTACCGATCAACTTATGCAATCTCCACTATTTTCCACTAAAAATGCCACTTGACTCTACAATATAAGAATGTGAAGGAAAATCATGGGAAATTATTTTCGAAGTGGACGACTACCCTAAATTGAACATATACTCTTAGTTATTTATGACACCATTGATTATGGTTAGTTACCAAAATAATATACATTAAACCCTAGATTCTTAATATTTGTGAGTGCAATATCAATACACCTCGAGTATTTGGGTGACTTTGAACATAAACCTTTTGAGCCCTTTATTAGTTACATAGTCCTCTATTGACCACATTAAATCTATGATGGTTTATTAAAAAAATAAAAATAAATTAATGTAAAATGTTAGAAGCAGCTAGCTTTTTTTTTTTTTTTTTGAATCACAATACCATTTGTTGATGTTAAAATCTGGTCTTCGAGATCAACGTTGAATTTGTATTGATTGGGGACAAATAAACCTGTAAAACAAAGAGAAACTGGACATCTGTGTGGTGTGAGCCACACTGCCTCCGACGCCTAAGTCAGTCTAGGTTGAAAGAGGTAGGTAGGAGAGTCGAGTTTTTAGGTTTCAGAACAGCTTACGATTTATGGGCTGACCTATTTGTAGGCAGTACGGGCGTCCCTATTTTAGGTAAATATTTCCCTTTTTGGGATAAATATCTCCTTTTTTAGGTGAATATTTCTCCATGGGCCGAGCCCCCTTCATGGTCTAACCCTTACTAAGGAGGCTCGTCAGAAAAGGGCAAAAACGGCACGAGAAACGGAGCCCAAATGGATAAAGTAGGCTAAAAAAGGAATTTGGGCTAAATCTGGTCCGGTCTGTTGAGGACCCGCCAGAGGTGGGTTGTGGCCAAGCAGCCGCCTAGGGGCCTTATGCCCTCGTGCCTGGGCGGGGCTGGCCGCCCTCATGCCTGGGCAGTATACGCATGTCTTCATGGCTCGTAGGCTGCTTGCCTAGGCAACCGTGCGGGCCTTCGTGGCTCGGGCCTATACGCCTACATGAGTAGCGTGCCCATGTGGACTGTGTGCCTGTCGGCTCACGCAGTGCTCGATTCGGGTTTTGACCTTCTCGAGTGGATTTGGGCCCCTTCGTGTGGTCTTGGGCCTTTCTTATTTGGCCCAGCCTCACCTGGGCATGCAGGTGGCATGCGCTAGAGGTGGCCTCCACGCCAGATGTAGCGTGTGCGCAGTGCTCCGTTCGTGCCCTGGCCTCTCGGGTGGTTTTGGGCCTCTTCTTTCGGTCTTGGGCCTCTCTTTGTCGACCCAATCTCATCAAATAGCTCAATCTTTAAGCCTAATTTTATCCATAATACCATTAAAGACTAACAAAGTTAATAAACCACCCATCCAACACAAAGGAATAAACCCCAACCACCACTTTGGTCGTGATCCACAACTCCAATCAAGACAAACTACACCTGAAACTCCAAAGAGCTACCAGTCAAAGAATCTCTAAATAGAAAAAAATGTATTTTTCGAACAATGTGCGATTATCAACGTAATTTGCATTGATTTTGGAAATTGGGATTTAACCATTGAGATTTTAAACCCTACTCATGTACGATTTTTTTATGAGAAAATAATTAAATATATTTTTATAACAACAAATGCTAAAATAAAAAATTTGATTTAAAAGTGGAAAAAATGACCGAGGATCTAATTTTGACCAATTTGATTCAAATTTTAAATAAATTTTTCAAAAATAAAAAAGACGTTTGCTGTTATTTGTTAAAAAAATTCAAAAATTGGATTGATCGTGTACCGTAAATAATTTTACATATCCGGACATACACCTAAATTAGTTATGAGATTTGTAATGGTGAATAAATCTATAATAAACAAAATAGAATGTGTACACATCTGCGTCTATAATGATTATTGCATAGGGGTGTGAATTCCCATTAAACATTTCAAAATTTGAAAAGCTGAAGTTAAAGAGTCGATTGAACACCTCCGAGACGAACCCTCCCTCTCCCTCGATTCGAAGTCCAAACGCAAAGCTAAGAATGATTCCCTCCTCGTACACCTCCAAGATTGGAAATCTCACCACTGATTTAAAGTACCACTTGGTTGCATTATATACATATCTATATATGACCAGAATATTAGTGGGCTAGAGGGTGTTTTTTTTCTTTTTATGATCTCACCTACTTACTGCACACGATAAACTCTTATGAGCAAACCTATTAACACATGAAGGACATTCCCCCTCTTTATTATGTTGTAATTTGAATACACATTCTCCCAACCCAAACTCCGTTGAATGCAATCGTGATAAGCATAGTTTTCATTGACGGACCATACCTCTTTACCCCATGGAAGAACCCCCAAATAAATCTCGCAACGTTTCGATACTGTCATGGGCAGCGTTGGGTCCACATGAAACTGTGGAACAAAAAAAAAATGGAGGAGTACGGATAGTGAGACACTCGTCAAATCATGAGACATCTAATGCATAACCATTAGGACGTTATCCCTAGTGCAGTGGGGGGACGATATGCAACATAAAGTTGGAAAAAAAGATCTTATTTGGGAGATAACATGTGAACGGCCCATTGAAGAAATTGAAAATAAAATAAATGAATGATTGACATCCATGGTTGTGTGATCTAATGTGTTTGAGAATAGAATTTAGAAATTAGCTAGGTATTTGATTCAAATATTTGAGGACAATAATTAAGAATATACAACATGATATTGTCCCATAATTTTGTCAAATCATGGTTGTGTGATCTTTTATATATATATATATAAATATCACGTTGTATATTCTTAATTATTGTCCTCAAATATTTTAATTGAGGAATAATCAACCACCAATAATTTATATATATATATA
>JBBMKA010031798.1:0-24250 GCA_037833695.1 Sechiopsis laciniata
ATATAATTGATGAGAATGGAAGTAATTTTGGAAGAAATTTGATGCACCCTACTGATAGCTTTTAGTTTTTAACCCAAAGAAAACATAAAATAATCCCTTATACTTCTTTTTTCGTTCAACAACCGAGGGATAAGAGATCAAACCATCAACATGAAAAGAAAAAAAAAAAAAAAAATTTGATTTGTTCCTTATCAAATAATTTAGACTGAACTAATTAAGTTGATGGATATATTTTTCTTCCTTATAAAATCAATTTTGTCCTTTTGATATTAACAGTTATTTTATGTTTTGTTGCAGTTAAATTTAATGAGCAAAAAGAAGTCCAAAATGCTGAACAGTGCAGAAAAAGTGACCGTTAAGCATCTCTGTATGATCAATCCAATAATTTAAGTTCAGTCACTTTCCTTCATCAACGTTTTTGGAGATTGCACCCTTTACAAAAATCATGTAATTAAAGTATTATTTTGTTCTGTTTTATATTTCATTATTTAATTTTTATATTCCTAATTATTTGGTTCAATTTGTCAAACAAAAATTAACAATAAATTATTTTTTAAGTTGTCAACCATCATAAATAAAATTTAGAGCTTAATTATTTTAGTAATCTCATTCAAGTTTACGAACTTATGATTGAATTACTATTTATACAAGTTTTTCCATTTTAATACTCAATTTTAGATTTTATGCTTACAACTCAAAAATAGTTAAGTTAGAATACATTTTTTTAATAACAACTTTAATACAATAGCAGATACAATGTAAACATAATTTCAAAATTTATGGACAAAAAGTTAATAGACATGTTGTTTTTGTAAAACGCGTTATTACAAGTTTTAAATTTTAAAAAAATATAAGATTAGATGTAGAGAAGAAAAAGAATGGTTTTTTTTTTTTTTTTTTTTTTTTTTTTTTTTTTTTTTTTGTAAAGAGATGAAAATAGAAAAATAGAAATCAAAATAGATGAATCAAAACGTTATTTTAACCAATTTCCTTTTACCAAACTTTGCAACTCCCAACTACATTTTCCCCATTTTTGCCCCAAATTTAAGCAATCTTTCAATTATTTACCCACCTAGATGGAATGGTGTTTAGGCCACATTTCACTCTTATGTTTGGTCTGATTGCATATTTCATCCATCTCTTACCATTAGCTCTCTATATTTTCATCATAATTTGAACCTTCCATTTCTTTAAGAATGCTTAATTTTATAATTGGTGTTAAGAAATAAATTCACTTTAATCCATCCACTTAGGTTTTTTTTATTCATTTTTATATTTAGTAATTAATTATTTAAGACACCTCATCCAATTTAGAAGTTGAGGAATTAAATATACATTTAAATGTCTTTTTTTTTTCCCATTCAATTGTATTAGATAAGGGGATTGAACCTATCGTCTCATACTTACTAACTTATAGGAGTCTCAAACACACTAATATAGTCCACTCTATTAGAGAATATGGAGTTCCACCTCAAAATCAATTGACAATGAGAGAAGTAGTCCATCTACCTTATAAACACTAGGAGATATCCTCACCTTATCAATGTGAGATTCTCAACATGCCCCCTTAAGATGATGCCTCTGTTGGGCTATCAATCTTGAATCGAATCTCAATTTCATTTTCATTGGACCGAATACCCGTTTGGGTTAATGGGCTCTGATATCATATTAGATAGTATGGACATTCATCTCAAAATCAATTGACAATGAGAGGAGTAACTCATATCTCTTTTATATTGTTATGAGATCTCTACTCTTTTCGATGTGGAATCCTTAACACACTCAACCATGTTGTTGTTGGACCTCTAAATACTCCCTCAATAATTTGATAAACTTATTTCATACCAGAAGTTTAGTGCTTGTAGAAAAAAAACCATCGCTTGATATAAGAGATTATGTATGATTGTGCAAAAACTCTCACTTAATAACACTCTCATTTATGAAGAATTACGAGTAATTGTGCAAGAAAACATTAGTTTATTATGGCTGTGAAGATAGAATTTCATGACTCGTTTTGGTGAAGAAGCTTTTGCAATGTGAAGTTACACCAACCTTGCCTAATCTCTCCAAATATAGAAGACAAAGATACATTTATGGGTAGATTATAAGTTTAGTTTTTATAGTTTTCAAAATTAAAGTTTAGTCTCTATGATATGGCAAAACAAGTTAAAATTTAGTTATTATGAGTTGAAAAAAGTTAAATTTTATTTTGTATGATGTTCAAAACTATAATTTAGTCTATATACAGTTTGATAAAACCTAAAAAATAATCATTTCTAATGGTTAACGAATTAAGTATTTAAAAATTAATTATTCATGTATCAATGATAAAATTATAAATTAAGTGATTAACTTAACAAAAGAAAAATATCACATCATTTGTGCATGAATAGTAAATTTCTACGTATTCAATTCACTAACAATTACAAACAACAAAACTATATTTTAAGTTTTATGAAACTATATAAACTAAATTTTAATTTAAAAAATGATAGAATCAAATTCTAATTTTCTTGTAATTATAAATTCTAATTTTTTAAACCACCTTAAACTTTAACTTTATTAAAACATAGGTATTAAACTTATAATTTATCATATATTTATTTATTGAAACTATAAAACCTATAGGGGTGTTTGTTTGACATATTTATGTAAGATTTAGGTTAAAAAGTTATATTGAGTAGTTAAAATTGAGAGTTGTGCCAAAAATTCGTTTTGATGTAGTTTTTGTGTAGAGGAGTTAGAGTCAAAATTTTGTTTGGATGTAGATTTAAAATGAGTAATTATTTTTAGTAGTTAAAAAATAAATGATTAAAATGAATGGTTTAAAATGAAAGATTTTGATTGATTTGAAATGAATGATTAAAAATGAGTGGTTACAAATGATTGAATAGTTATAAATGAATTATTAAAAATAAATGATAAGAAATAAAAGTTATTTTTAAGAGTAAAAATGAGGAGAAATTAATAAAAACTTGTTTAAATATAAATTTCAAAAAAGATTTTAAAACTTTTAAAACTAAATTCTATCTAAACATGAGAAACAAAGAGCCCCATTTATCTTTTTAAAAATAAAGCATATACTTATGAAAGAGAAAAGCTATTGAAATTGATGTATTAAAAAAGTGGGAAATGATGGAGAAAGATAATTTAGAACAGCAAACAAGGACGCGATGATGTCAGCTCTGAAGACATGTGCATAATGGTTCTTCTTGTTCTTGCCTCTCCTTTCTTCTTCTAATTTTTTTGTTTACAATAATTAAATTAAAAAAAAAATGATAAGATTTCATGTGGTTGATTAGCAACAATATGCTTTTGGAAATTAGTAATATTTTGACTTGTGTTGTGTTTTGAGATTTTATTCCTTGAATATTTCCTCAGCTGACATAATCGCAGAGGCTTCTAATTCAAATCTAAATTCATACCAAACAACTAGCGGAAGAATATTTCCCTTTTCTTTTTCTTCTTTTTATTTTCCCTTTTTCTTTTGTTTTTGTAGGGAGGGAGAGAGTTTCAAGGGAAGAATAATCAGCATTTACAATTGAGCCTATGAGTACTATTTAGGGTCTAATTGCATTTACTATGGTAAATCAGTTTTCTGATTTATAACAAAAATACGTTTATTCCTTTTGTTTGGCAAAACATTTTTCCATTTTTTGGATTTATTGCATATTAAAGTGCTTCTGCACTCTATATGACATATTTAAATATTGAGTGTGATACTACTAATTTTAATATAGTTTAAATTTACAAATTGAATAGCTACAAATCCTTAAACAAATCTATTAAACAATATTTTAAATATAAAACTTAGACAGATCTTTTAGTTTATGAGCTGGAAAACTTATGAGAAAGAAGAGTAATGTATCCAAATTCTAGTTTCTTATAAGGTACAACAACCTTAATTTTATTGTAAAAAAATATGGAACCACAAAAGTATTGTGTATCTTATAAACCAAAAAATTATGAATTAAATTTATGGTGTTTAGCTTACTTTTCTATCGGTTTCTTTTCATAATAAAAAATTGTAGAATTATGCTATTCGTTCCATAAGAATCATCAAAGTACTTGTAAATTTGCCAAAAAAAAATAAAATAAAACTTCTTAAGGACAAAATGAGGCTTACAAATTTATGAATACAAAAACGCAGGGGCAAAATCGGTATGATTGGAAATTAATGCAAACTTAAGGAAATGCCCATGTGAATAAAGGTTGGAGATTACAACCAACAGACTCCAAACCTACTTACTACTAAACCCTATGAAAAGGAATCAGAATCCTTTTATTCATTCAATTATTTTCTTTCAAAAATGAAATTATTTATTTATTCAATGTACACTCTTTCATCATTGATTTAGAATTTCAAAAATCTATTTTAACCAATCCCCTGATTTTTATAAATTAAATACTATGCTATGCATGTGGAAAGAGCGTGAACTTCAATAATTTATATATAAATTTCAATCAATTGGTAACTTGTCTCTCTTTCTTTTAGATTTTAAAATTCCACTTTTTTAAAGTGTCCATTACATGGCTACTTACCAATTGTTAATTAATTTCCTTTTTTTAGGCATTAGTGATTGGCTGAAGATATAGCTTTAAAAAAAAATGTGATTTCTATCTCTAGACATTGGTAGCCCTGGGCCATGTTGGGGCTAAAATGGTGAAAAGTTCATTCATGGGCTTATTTAAATTTTGTCAACATGTTTTGTTTTTCTTTATTTGGAAATACCAAAGTAATTATTAGTTATTGTACAAAGGGTTGGTCTAGCAATATATAGAGAGATATGTAAAGATTGGAAATGAAAAAAATATAAAAAAATAAAAAATTTGAATACTATTTTATTCCATATTTTAAAACATATTTTCATTTCAATTTATGTATTTTCCAAATATTCAATTTGAGTTTTATATTTTTTAACAAAACCTAAAACTACAAAATTACAAACACTTTTTATTGACTTTCCTTTTATAGTCAAAATAATTACTAGTTCAATGACATCATATACCAAATAGTAAAAAAAAAGTTTTTTTCTCTAATGTTTAGAAATATAACTACATTGAGCCATTCTTACTAAAATTAATCAATTGTAGTTAAAATTAACATAAAACTTATCATAAGAAACAATTACTATTATTACTATGCTTTATTAAAAAAAATCTTATATTTATTTATCGATAGCACATAGAGATGATGGAAGTTTATGAACAAAAAATATTAAAAGCTTACAATTTAATGACTAAATAAACATCCGAATCCAGCGACTCAATTTATAAAATAATTAAAACTCCAAGTAAACACACAAAAATCAATGTTGTTTATTAAAACTATCCAAACTAAGTAGTGATGTTATTTAAAAAAAAAAAAACTAAGCAGTGATGTGGTGTGATGGGCAAATGAAGCCCCAAATTCTAACAAAAAATATATATAAAGGAACAAAAAAAAAAAACATAAATGTTTGGCTGTAATGAGATTGAGTTCAGTTAGATTTGAATCCCAATTCAAAGCAGTTTAGTTGGTTGTAATCCGGTCGGGATTTGAAATGTCACAACCATGTGTTTTATTCTGCATCTAGAGTTGAATTCAAAAACACATCTTTTTCTTTTTTTCAAGTGAATCAAATAGTGTAATTATGGATTATATAAAATCTGATTACTTATAAAATTTTGAAGAATCTAAATCTTATTTACAGAGTAACCAGATACTTTTTTTTTTTTTAATTTTTAATTTACTTTATGTGATAACTTTTGTATTGTCTATTTTAATCATATCACTTTTATAGATATACTTCATTTGAAATAGAATTTTGAGTTTTTTTTTGTATATTTCAATTTTACTTATTCAGTGTCTATTGAAAACTATACTAATTGAAAATTACTTGTGATCTTGACTGTTTATGATATTGATTCAATATTGTATGTGCATGGATATAAAATTATTTATTGCATTAATTAAAAGTATAGACATATAAATTTATTGTATTTTTACGAAGTTGGTCTCAATTTTTTGATATACACAAATTTATTTTCGAAAGCTGTTATTCATAGTTTTATTTGTTATTATACATGTAATTTTATTTATTTATTTTTAAGAATAGAGATTGGATTTTTTTTAAAATTATTATTATTATTATTATTATTTTAATGTGAACATGGAGTGAATGCAATGAGGACATATTATTGTGAAGAAATGTGTGTGTAACAGAAGAGGGGAGGGAGGAGTCAGTTAAGAGAACATGGGAGTTTCTGGTTACATTACCGCATTCATCTAACCATGACATGGGAACTTGAGTATTCTTCTGGGTCCCACCCTCCAATTTTCTTTCTTTTTCTTTCTTTTCTTTTATTATTTTTATTTTTTTAAGGCAAAAAAAAAAAAAAAAAAGGTTAAAGTGTTTGCAGATCTGAAATGCATGTGGGTTAAAATGGAGAATGAGGAAGATTAATTATTTTAACAAGTTTTCAAAAAGGGATCTGTCTCACTATATATATAAAGCTTGATCTATTCTCTCTCTCTCTCTCTCTCTTTTTTTTTTTTAAATTTTTATCTTCATCAATTATTACTTCAAAAAAAAAAAAAAAATCTTCATTTTGGCAAAAATATATATATTAGTCCCCGTATTGTATCACCTTTTTTTTTTCTTTATTGTAGTTTTTACTGTTTCAATTTAGTTTTTTTTGTACTTTTAACATTATTTTTCAGTTTAATCTTTTATCATTAGTATTGTACTTTTAGTCAAACTTACGTGTTGGATAATTGTATTATACTGGATTATTAATGATATATTTTATTGTAAATCAATACTGGATTATTAATGATAACATGATACAAAATATTCAATCAGTTTACATAAATGCATAGGAGCAAAGCAAGACAGTCATTAGATAAAATTTCCCATTTCTCCCTGCATTGTTTTTTTAATGGATAGCAATTTCAAACTTTCTCCTCTTATATAATATTTTCCTATTTAAAATTGACCAATTCATCAATTATGGTGCCGAGTAAATTTTATTCTCAACCTATTGTAATATTCATCAACATGAGAGACTAGTTTAAATCTATTCAAGAGTAAATCACAAAACCTTTAAACAATAAATATAAATTAAAAAATGGCAAAACATTAGGACTAATAAATAGACTTAATCTGGGGGAACAATGTCCCTTTTGGCTAAGAAAATAGTTGTTAAAGTACATTTTCATTAGATTTTAAATCCAAAATAAAAGCAAATTGTTAAATGATTTCTTTAATTTATAAATATATGATACACACGATATAGAGAGAAAAGAGAGAGAGGTCAAAACTTAGGCACATGGATAAAGGAAAATAAGGCTCACAAAAGGAACAAACAACAAAGCAACTGATCAGTAAAAAATGGCTAAAGTTTTAATTTTTTTTAATAAATAATTAAATGGAAGCTTTTGGCCTAGAAAACCTCCAGCAAATATTTGATCTCTCATCCTCATAAGATTCACTCAATTAATTTGAAGATTTGCTCAAATCTCTCAACAGCTGAAAACCTTATGATATCATCATCTCAGCTCTATGGTTTGTTTTATTTTTATTTTTCTTCCAAAAAGACCAAATTAGTATTAATCATGTTGCCCTATCTCTTTCATTGAAAATATTATTGGGGTGAACGTATGACTATGATGTTCAAATGAATTATTACCAAATAATGACAACACGCATTAGTAAATATTTAATAAGTTCTTTCATGTTTTGTAAATTTGTCTTTTTTAGATCAATTTCATGTGTTTATAATTTATGATAATGTAACAAAAGAAATCTATACATAATTGTTTTTTAGTTCAACAACCTAAATATTTCAATTCAGCCACTTAGCGAAAAAAAAAGAGGGCCACTTTAGAAAAAAAAAAATAAAAATGTATGACTTTTTTTCTTTATTATTATTTTTAACTATGTTGTAGCATAGTTTGACTTTGATAAAGCGTCAGCTCTCATCTATTCATACGTGCCTTATTTTTTTTATTTTTTTATTTTATTTTTGAAAAGTTATACTAAATTGACTATTTTCATATGTAGATGAATTTTTATATTTATGTCCATAATTAATTATTATTATGTTTTAGTATTATTTTATAATTATTTATTAATGTAATATTTACTCTTAACTCCAATAACTATAGTTATTGAATTTGTTACTAAATTTGTATGATGTATAATTAAATTTTAACTTTTTTTTTTTTTTAATTTTTTAATTTTTTTATTGTTATGAGTTTTTATTATATAAGTTTTTATTACTGTAAGTTTGCGCTCTCTCTCTCTTTTTAGAATTTTATTACTATAAGTTTAACTATTAATCAATTTGCTAACAAATATAACACTTAATTAATATAAATTTGTATTATGTATTATAAGTTTTGAACTTTCTATTTTTTTCGTTAAAAAAGTAAATTTTCATAAACGAGCCAAGTACTGCAATCTATATCTCATATAAAGTAAGCCCATCATTGATGGTTTCATTGTTTTTGGTAAAAATTGTGTTTAATTCTATGATCACCAGTTCGATCTCTAAAATCGATAATTTACTTTAATTTATTTTAGAGCAGTTATGTAATTTTTGTAAGATTTATGGCCCTCAATTTATAAAAAAAAAAAATGATTAAAGATAACTCTCCAATAATAACACTGGTTCTAAACCACAGATTCTGAGGTGACCATACAACCAATAATACCTCCATAACCAAGAATCCAAAGTTTTAACTAACATGGAATTAGGAGATTTCAAAGAAGACCATATTAACACAGTTCAAAGAAGACTATACTAACACAGTTAAGTTTTAATTATGATAGTGGATAATTAAAAAGATAATGTGTATTTTCTTCTCAAAAAAAATGTGTATATTAAATATATAATTTCATAAATCAATGCTTCGTTCAACGGTTTCTTTGCAACGTGACGAAAAGGGGACAACGTCCATCAAACGTGAGCCGAGCCAACTGAACCGCAGTGCACCGTTTTTAGCGAAGCGGTTCACGGCGTTTGAGATTTAACTAATTATACGATTAAAAAAAAGTGAATGGAGAGAAAGTTTTGTCTACTCATGAGCACCACTGTTCAACATGTGTCCGCATATTACCACCTTACTCAATACTTTAATCATTTACTTCTTCTGACATATTTAAAAAAAATCTGTAGATATTTACACTTGTTTTTTAGATCCTATTTTTTCTCTTAATTTTGGTGACTTTTTTTTTTTTTTTTTTTTCTTAAATAGAATCGTCAGAAAAACCGTACGTATGAAATTATAAAAACTATTGGAATTTTATGTATTTATTGTATTCATCTAAAATTAAATTACCTCAATGAAATTTCAGAATCAGAATAGTCTGTCTTCAATAATAATAATAATAAATAAGTAAAAATCAGAATAGTCATTTCATAAGACGTCTACATCAACATTCAACACATGCGTTCTCAACAAATCTAATATTAAAATATATTAATAATTAATTTTTCTTACAATAATAAACATATTCATATGTTTCTTACAATTTTCTCTAACTTTTTTTTTTCTTCTTCAGATTCGTCTACGAACAATTTTATTATGAACAATACTTACTTAAAGGTGGGTAAGTATTTTCTTAGAACCACGTATTTTACTTTTTTGTATTTTTTCCTCCATCAATCAGAGTTTTTTTTTTTTTTTTTAATATGTAGTTTTAAGATGGATAAAAATATTTACCCACCCTTAAGTAAGTATTGCTCTTTTATTATAATATGTTTTCATACCACTATTCAATTAAACATGTTTATCCTCACAGTTTGTTTTTTGTTTCGTTTTTTTTACAATTCTTCATTCAAACAAATTAACAAAACATGTTTTTGTATAATATTCATTCACAAACACCTCATCTTAACTATCCCATTTTTCCTTTTTATTCATCTTCTTCATTCAAAACATGCTTTTAATAATAATAAAAATAATAAGTATGTCTATCAAATGGGTCGGTGCTGCAATTGATTATGTTGTTTGATATTAATCTATTTTA
The DNA here is from genome assembly GCA_037833695.1 of Sechiopsis laciniata. Lineage (NCBI taxonomy): Eukaryota > Viridiplantae > Streptophyta > Magnoliopsida > Cucurbitales > Cucurbitaceae > Sechiopsis > Sechiopsis laciniata. Next base: position 10,017 of record JBBMKA010031798.1, read on the forward strand.
ATTATGCGGTTACAAATTCGAACCAAAAAATCGATATTTGGCGAACAGTAAAAAACACGATGCTATGGTAAAAAGCCACTAAGTTTCAGTAAACTAACCATGAAAATCACTTAAAACTTGTCCACTTACAAGTAAAAATATAATCCATACTTACCAATATATATAAGGTCAATAATGTGCTACATAAATTTATAAAATAAATATTTATAATAAATGATGATTTAACTAATTTTATATTAACATGACATATTATTATGTCACATTGGGTTAGTAAGTATGGACTATACTTACTATGAAGTGAGTAAATTTAATTTAATTTTTTGGGTTTTTCTAAAAAGTCGTGTAAACTTAATTTTTCGTGCAGTGCTTATTATATATAAAAATATATATATATATATTGAATGTAATCATGTATGGATATTTCTGTTTTCACAGGGTAATAATACAAAGAGGAAAAATATAAATGAATAAATGTGCATATTAGGAATATTTAGTTCAGCGCAAGCGTTGTACTAAAAAAACAAAAAAAGAAAATAATAAAGTTCAGCGCAAGCGTATACGGCCGGTCGTGGCAGTGGGAGAACAACCAACGGCAGAGATACTTTTTTTTTTGTTTAATTAAATAAATAACAGAAATTAGTGGGAAAACGGTCAAAGCCGGTCGTCGTTCAAGAAACGCGAAATTCTAGGAAGTGGAATTCCTGACACGTAGAGAGCATCACCCACGGAGGCTTACCGGCTCGTCCAGTAATCTGTTCATTTTCTTTTATCATTTGCAATAAAATCCGCGCGAAAACAATTTTTTTTAAATTCCAACTTATTATAATCCCGCCTGTGTTCGAGAACCCAATTGGTCAAGTGATTAATCAGTAATTTTGCACTCCCGGGGCATATTCGACATTACAAAATTAATTAGGGGCAGTCTAGTCATTTCGATAATCGCTGCCCTTCGTTCTAAAGGCTTTAAAATCTCACACTGAGACTTTAGAATACCGGAAAAGCGGGAGCGTCGTAGATAAAGTGACAGAGAGGAAACAGAGGAAGAAGAAATGGAAATGGCGAATTTGATGAAATAAATCGGAGCTCGTTGTTTTCTGTATTTGATTTGTGTTTGTGTTTTGGTTCAAGTATTTGGAAAAAATGACGACGGGAATGTTGCAAGATCAGAATCTGGAGAAGCAGATTGAGAAACAAATGGGTTGCATGGCTGGATTCCTTAATATCTTTGATCGTCATCAGATTTTGGCCGGAAAACGCTTCTACTCGGCCAAACGCCTCCCTCCGTCGGTAATTTATCGTTTAGCTTTCACAATTTCCGGTAATTCTGCTTCACTGCTGAAATCTAAATCGTATTCTCTGAAAAATTGCAGGTAGGGAACTTAACTTCACCGACGCAGAATGCCGTTTCGTCACCGGAGATTTCGACGGAATTGGCAAAACCACCGCAATCTAGACCGTCGCCGTCTCCGCTTCGATCTCCGGCGCCGGAACCAACCACTCCTGTGGAAGACAAGCCCAAACAGACTCTTCCACTTCCGATTTTTGATTACAAGGAAGGGAATCGGACCTCATGGAAGTTCGCTCGAGAAGCTCCACGGCTTTCGTTGGATAGCAGAGCCATTGTTGATGGGAAAGGCAGCATATATCCGAGGGAGATCCGTACTAACGCTTCTATTCTGTCTGCAAATCGCAGTGAAACCTCAACCGAAGAAGGCGATGAACAGCGTCGATCTCCGAGTGTCATTGCCAGATTAATGGGGCTTGAACCACTATCTAACTCGGTACCTGAACCGATCAAGAAGGCCGAACTCCGAAGATCGGCTTCCGAGTCCAGAGTTTCTAAAGATTTCTACCAGAACCGCTTCATCGACGGTAACAATTTCCGACTGAAGCAATCTCATTATTCAAACTCACAGGACAATATTGCGAGCAGCGTAATTGTAAAGAATGCAGCAAACATGGACCACAGTTCAAACGCCAAATCGCTCGATAGAAACGACTTTGCAGCTAAGGCTGAGCAAGTCAGGTCACACAGAGGATTGGGACCTAGAAAGATTTTCTTCGATTCTGTTGACGTTTTTCCAGAGCCAAAGCAGCCTGCAACAATCTACGGAGAGATAGAGAAGAGGTTGAAGATGAGAGGAATCGGCGAACCCTCAAAAGATTTGGAAACCTTGAAACAAATCCTCGAAGTACATCAACTCAAAGGCCTTCTTCATTGCAAGAAGCCTCCAGGCCAAAGTAACTTCGTCTATGGCCGTAATTCTTCACAGATTGAATCTCCGATTGTGATAATGAGGCCGGCTAGATCACCAACTTCGATCAATCGGTTAGGAAGAATCGGCAACGAATCGCCACCTTCGAGTTACAGATCAAGGCAAATCGGTCGCCGGAATGTAAACGTTACAGGCGAAACCATGCCGATTGTATCGTCGAGGCGCGACCGTTTGGAGTTTGATCAAAATGTACGGAACCAAAACAGAGGTAGATTCTCAAGCTCTCCAACTAGATGCGACAGTAACGTGAAAAGTCCGAATAGAAGAGGACTGTTCGTAGAAACTCAGAGAAGAATTAACGATTCTGCCGATCACAGAAGAGCTTCTCCGGTTCAATCTTCTAAGATGAATTCATACAAAATCAGATCAGATCTCCAAATGACAAACCGATCCCCAAGAAACAGGAAACCATCGGCTTCTGTTCATCATAAAGAACGGAAGATTTACGTTTCTCAAGCAGAGGACGAATCGTCCACCTTCTCGGAAAGCAGTGTAAGCAACTCTTCACAAACAGACACAGAGGTATGTCACTTCAACGAATTTCTTTGAAATCTATTGAATTAATCTTGAAATCAATTGCAATTAATTGTACATTGTTTCTGTAACAGCGGTCCAACAAGTACGATGAGTACAAAGAAGGTCGTAGTCTTTTGGAGAGGTGCGATAAACTTCTTCACAGTATTGCAGAAATCACATCGACTGAGTTGCAACCGAGTCCCGTCTCGGTACTTGACTCGTCTTTTTACAAGGAGGAGTCGTCGCCATCGCCTGTACTAAAACGGCAAATAGATTTTAGAGGTAACGAAAAAGAATTCAATGCTTCATTTTACCTTAGAAAAAAGAACACCCAGTTCTATTTTGGGTTCTTGTACGCAAATTTTCATTCATAATGTCTTCCTTTTGACTTTCGTGGCGCTTACGTTTACCATATTTAGTTAGTATTTGAGTATTTGTTGGCCACTGGCTTGTCTAGCCAGTGGGTTTTGTTTTGTGTTGGTCCTCTTGGGTGAGCCATATCCAAATCATTCATGAGTGAATTATAAATACAGTGATTTTCAAGCAGAGCCCATGTTAGTAGAGGGTTTCTAGCTATGAAATTTTGAGTTCTAAGTGGAATGTACACTACCCATATAAAAAGAATAGTAAAATAAACAATTTGTTCTTAGCTGTTTTGATTTGATTGGTAGTTGGAATGAACCAACCGCAATTCAATATTCTCATGAGGCTCACCCAATCATCTTTCTTTTAATTGATTTTCACTGAGCTAGAAGGTTTATCAACGTCACATTTGATTTTGCCTTTTCTTTATGATGGATATTAATCATGTGGGAAAGTACCTATGTTTATGGTACTCGGGCTTTAATTGTCTAGCGTTTACAGCTGGGAAAATTTATGAATGGTGTCTATCAGCAGCAAATCGCCAGTTGGATTAAGGGTTAGTGAAGTAATTGGGACCACGGGGAAATTTATTGACTGGGATGGATCGATGAGATTTAGAGAAATTGATTTTTATGTATGCTTCTTTATCCTTTTTAGACAGTCACCCAACATATAATGTTGTAGGTTCTACTTTCAGATATTCATTATTTAAGCTATCTTATGTTGTTGTTGATTGATTGTGTGCTTGTTCTTCTTGTCATTGTGTTATCAGACCAAGTGGTTGACGTGGAAGAAGATGCATGGTTTCAAGCTATCTCGTCAGTGGAATCGAGTTTGGCCCATCGATCCAACGACTGTGATTTTGTCTATGTTATGGATGTTCTCCGAGCCTCTCATTCCTTACAATACGACGACGACTCCAATATTTTCCTATTGTTAGAGGAACAACAGTATCTGAAAGGGAAGGACGTCTCCCAGGTCTCAAGGCTGCAAAGGAGGCTAATTTTCGACACCATAAACGAAATTCTCGATCGAAACAGGCAATTGCCACCATGGAAATCCAATGCACAGCCGGATTCGATGGCTGAGCCAACTTCAGTACAGGAAGTTTGGTCCGAGTTTCAACGCATCAGGGACCAGGAGGGCAACAACAATGCATCGGGGGATTTGTTTGAGGTCATCTGTGGTGTCCTAAAAAAGGACCTAACAAGGGATGCCCCTACAGGATGGAGGGACTGGCCAGTGGAAACATCCCAAGCAGTTTTGGACATTGAAAGACTAATATTCAAAGACCTTATCGGGGAAACCATCCGAGATCTCGCTACCTTTACAGGAAAATGCAACCTCAATAATGCCAATAACATGCCTCGGAGGAAGCTGATGTTCTAAAAGGCAAAGGCAAAGTTCCCAACTCTTCTCTCATCAAATTTATTTTTAGAAAATTGCTAATGTTAATCATCATTATGGGGGAGAGAAGAACAGGCAAATCTAAGAATAACTTTTTTTTTTTTGTTTATTAATGAAAATTTGATATGTATAAAATAGTGTAGTGGGGAGGAGCCAGAAAGTTGGTGGGGGTTGCTGTAGCGTTTCATGTGAGAAGAAAAAGTGTTTGATAATTTAAAACTCCTCATGGGAAAGGTTGAAAGTGACCTCAAAAGCCGGGTCTGGCTGGAGTTTTAGCCTTGAACCAACGTTGAATTCATGTGCATTTTGTCTCTAATTTGAAGCACTTAATCATTCAAAATCTGAGTACTTTCAAAATTGTTCAGAAAATTATGGTCCCTTGGCTTGGGTTTGCTCATTACTGTTTGAAAAGGCAGGCCGCATGGTATTTCTCTTCTTTATAGTGCCCAATTATTGTTACTAACTGTTTACTTGGATCTTACTATTGTTACACGTTGTAAAAATGGAGGGTCCAACAAATATTTATAAGATAAGGTGGAAGTATTCTTATTTTTAATTAATTTTAAGATGGATGTTCATGACTATTTTTCTTATTTTCAATTGATTTTAAGATAGATGTTAGTGACTACTCTTCTCATCTTCAATTGATTTTAAGATGAATGTTTATACAGTTAAACTCAAACAAATATTTATATATACATGTGTGAGTGGCCAAATCAGTATACTTGTGCTTTGATGATTCTTAAGCAGCAAATCCTATAATATTTGGTTATCTAAGTTAATTCATACAGATTTAATTTATAACTATTTACCACAATGGATTGAACCATCCTCATATGTATATCTTAAAGACTCTCCTAGTCAATCCTTTCAGGTACCTTCACTTATCACCTGCCATAGTTGTTACCTTTCTCAATTGTTTCTGAGCAACGTATTTTTACTATTACTGTTGCTGTAAGAAATGGTAAAAAGAAAGATAACAGTAAAACAGTCCACCAGAATATTCGGAATTGACTGACCTCAAAAGCAACGATTCTTTTGATTTTTTTTTGGTTAAATTACAAGTTAATTCTGATTTATATTTTTGTGTCCCTTACGTTTTTTACTTTAAAGTTCATACTTAATTTTTTCCCCCAAGAAGCCAATTTGATATGGGATCAACTATTCTACTCATGATTGTCTAGTTATCCGCTATTGTTGGCTATTTGTATTCATGCTTTCTTAACTTCAAAAGAAAGGTATGTAATTTTTTAGGTGTATCATGAGTTAATACGTAGTTTGATAAATTTTAACATCTTGATCGAGAATACATTCAATTATTATTAAGCTAAATATATTTAACTTAAGAGTTTTTTTCTAATACAAATACTTCATGAGAGCTAAGAGCTAAGTTAGTTTTTGTAACTAGTTGTATTTGGAAAAAAAAAAAAAAGAGAGTAGAAATGCACTTGATTGGGCCACTCTCTAGGGGAAAAAGACTTCTGTTTTTTTTTTTTTTTTTTTTTTTTCTTCTTTTTTAACTAATGGATTATTTGGAATGTACTCATAAAAGGAGAGTACAAAAGGAAGAGCACATGGAAGACCTTTGAACTAGAGAAACCACATCAAATCCAATTCCAATTCAATTGGCCATTCAAGTTTGTTGATCAGATTGAATTCACGTCTTTAAATAAACCAAACATTTATTTATTTATTTCCATAAAGAATTCCTGTTTCGCCTTTTTCATCCCTTTTGGGGCTTTTTTCTGATCAATAATAGTGCATGGCAGACCCTCCAATAATGGTGCATGGTCAAGTTGATACAAATAGTTAGAAATGATTTCATTTCAATTTTTGTGGATTTTATATCAAACTGAACTTATATACTCTATTTTTTAGTGGTTGGGTTGAAACAAAATTATTAATTTGATTTTTATTTAGTTGAGTTTGGTTTTAATTTCAATGGAAATTGTTTGTTTTTTTTTTGGTCTCATTTCAATTTGATTTTAAATCGATTTTCGACATCTTTATTTTTTACTAGTCAAAAACAGTTTTTTTTCATATATAATGATTAACATAACATTAATAGTTGTTTTTTCTTCAAATTTTCTATCCAAATTGATTTTCCATCACATCTTAATATTTAATAATTTGATTTTTATTTAGTCTTTATATACTCCATTCAATTTGAATTTTTATATTGGTTCTCCTATAAAATATCGAATCGAACCAATACATTTTGATTCCCTAAAATATCATATTGGTTTAGTTGGGTTTCGTTGATTTTCAATTTTTGTCGGTCTTGTACCAAACCGACAACCGAATTTATATACTTTGTTTTTCAACAATTAGTCCAAACCAATGTTCAATAAATGACAAAATCATTAGTTCGATTTAGTTTAAATTCAGTTTTGATTTCAAGAAGGATTTTTTATTTTTTATTTTTTATTTTTTTGTCTCGTTTCAATTTAATTTTGAATTGATTTTTGGGATTTTTATTTTTTACTAGTCAAAAACAACATTTCTCAGGGATAAAGTAATATTATCAGTGTTTTTGCTTCATTTTCTATTCAAATTGAATTTTCATGAAATATCAATATTGGTTTTTCTTTAGTATTTACACCCTCTTATGAGATCGGTTTAATTCGGTTTTGTTGATTTTTAATTTTTTTCTTTCATCCTTAGAAATAGAGGCAATCACAAATATTAAAATAATAATAATAATAATAATAAAAATATATAAATAAATTAATGGAGAAATTTGAGGTCATGGCTGCAAATATTTCCGAATTGGGTCAAGCTGTGCCCTAATTTCGCGCAGTAGCGTTGATGTATAAGCTCTCACCTAACAACGGGAGGTTTTCTTTTTTGCTTCCCGTTATGAAATCCATTAGTGGTTTGTCTCCCTCGCGGAGTGAAAGCATTTATCAGCAACAAAACCTAGAAAACTGGAGAATCTGAGCCAAATCAATGGCGATAAGATGGGGTCCTTTGTCCGCGCAGAAGGGCGCAATCGCATTCAATAATGCGAATCAACGCTCACTGCCACTTCCACCACATGCTGCTTCTTCTGCGATCCCACTCTCTCGTCAATCGTGAAATTAACAGAGCTTCTTCAGTCAAAAACCACTGCCTGCAATGCAAGGTACGTTTTCTAAATTATGTGTTCGATGCTGTTCCTTCTTGTTGCTCGTCTCTGCATCGTACTCAATCATTGTCCCCTTTTCATGGAGTAGCCTTTTCTTGCCTCTTGTTAATTTTGTCAATTCCAGTCAATATTAATGCCCTTTTGTCAGTGAATATCAATCCCTCTCTGTTGGTTTAGGTGAAAAGTAGACGAACATGACAGCCAACTAACGCTGTGTAGAGCCTTAGTTTTTGCTAATTTCGAGGTCAATAACTCTTGTGGACCATGTGTTTGATAAATTGCTTTAACCGAGTGTTCTTGGTTGGGATTAATAACAAGCGTGGTTTGAACTTTGGTTGGTTCACTTCATAATTATGAGTCCAATTTCTTTTCAATGGAAGATATTAAATTGGGTTAGTTTCGCCTTACGTTAACAGTTGCCCACCGTCACGCCTTCAATTCATTATTCATAACTAAACAAACTCAGTGTTTAATTCAATTTTGCCTTCCTTTTTCTGGGAGTTATTATGGAAAAGTCTAATATTGACAGCTTTCTTTACACCTCTAAAGATTTAGTTGGAGCCATTTATGAAGTTGTTTGTCCATTAAAAGTTTTCGTAGGTGTTTGGATGAGGTTTTGGACGAGGAGTTAGTTTGATAAGTTATTTTGAGTAGTTAAAAATGAAGAGTTGTAGTAAAAAACTTGCTTGGATGTAGTTTTTATGTAGAGGAGTTAGAGACAATAACTTGTTTGGATGTGGATTTAAAATGAGTAGTTAAAAAAAAATGATTAGAAGTGAGCAGTTAAAAATGAATTATTTTGAGAAGTTAGAAATGAATGATTAAAAATGAGTGGTTAGAAATGAGGAGCTATTTTGAGTAGCTATAAATGAATGATTAGAAATGAGTAGTTATTTTTAGTAGTAAAAATGAATAATTAGAAATGAGCAATTACTTTTAGTAGTAAAAATGTGGAGTTTTTTTTAAGTAATTACAAAAAACTCGTTGGACATAGTTTTTTAAAGAGTAGTTAGTAAAATGAGAAATTAATAAATCCTCAATCTAAATCCTCCTTAAATTTGGCAAACAAACACCCCCTTCTAGTCTAAGCCTTTTTTTTTCTCTCAGTTTATATTACTCACAGCCCCAAATATTGATGCCATATCTCATGCCCAGGGAAATATATTATAGTTACAGTAAATAAAACTTTATAAACAGTTGAAACAGAAAGTTAAGATATGTTCATAATAGGCATCTACCATCTTGGTAGAGGAGCCGGAAATAGTTCAACCATTTATTGATAATAACATGAAACATCTTAGTCCCCACTGACATAAATGGGCTACCAAAGTTCTCTATATCGCAACCAATTATGGCGAACTGGCGGTAAAACTCTCTAAAAAAAATCATCATACAAGTTTGTTTGTTTGTTATTTATCTATTTGCTTATTTATTTTTATCGATTGTCCTTCGGCTGGCATAGCATTAATTTCTCTTCAATTATTTTCATTCTCATGAAACACTAGGAACAGAAGCTTTAAAGTTTCAAAATCATTAGGAAGAGCTTAACACGAGCTACTTTTTGTCAGACTAATTTGACATGATTAACGTTGGTGGGAGGATTTACATCATGAAAGCAAAACGAATGACTTTACCAAGCTGTTGATCTATTGATTAATCGAGTTAATAATTTCAAGATCCTTGAAACCTAGAAGGTGGGGGCTTGGACACCTTGCTGATGTAAAAAGATAGAGAAAAGGGTAATTTAGTGCGCATTTTCAGTTGATAAAACTGATTTAGTTGGGCCTCTCTGCTTGAAATGGGACAGCCAAAATCCAGATTTTCTTTCTCAGGGCCTGGCCTACAACAACCTGGAAGAGACTGAGAGCCCAAAGTTTTGGGCCACCTAATAAGAACCTGGTATATAGTAATTGTGAGGATATGGCTACTACTACCACTGCCAAGAAATCTTTGGTAGATGTCACCAGTTCTCTCCAATTATCTCTAGCCTCGTCAGTTACAAGGTATTAATCAGTAACTGTTCTCAATTTTGGTTTTATATTTGATAATTTCACCTCTTGTTCCTAGTGGATGTTCTAAATGTTATCAAGTTATTTCTTACCCTGAAAAATTTAATGAGCAAGCACGTTTACCCGTTGACTAAAAGTGAAGCAAGTGCCTTTTCATAGGAAGCACATGACTTTAACTGTTTCTTTTCTTCTTATTTTCCCTTCTCATGCATTTTGTGATTAGAAGATTGTGGGAGAAATTGGAGGATAGAAAATGGATTCATTAATGAAAATGGAAGATGAATAGATTGCACTGAAGGTAATGGGAAAGGGGAAAAAGAACAAACTTTGCAGCATCATGGAGAATACAATATCATTATCATCTAATAAAATATCTTCCATTCCAATGAAACTTAATTTCAAAGTTGTTTTATTCTGAATTGGTACAAACTTTAATTAGCCAGAATCGGTAATTGCCCTATCCTATCTTCCCTGGATGTTAGTCCACAACGGGAGCAACTTCAAGAGTAAATTCTGGTTGTAAAGGCAATTAGAAAAATGCTATTTTGTTGTTTTAATTTTTAATTCTGATGTAAAGCTTCATTATTAGAAGAGCTTTGTTCAAGTTCTCCAAATAGTCTGATATCTTGTACTGATTAGCTTGTAAGTTTCATCTTGATGTCCCATTCTATCGAGATATATTCCTTCGCCACTTGGTGTTTGCAGATTTAGTCCTCCTATGAAAGAAACTTATTGCGGAATTATATATAGGTTCATAATGGGTTTGAGTACTCTGTCGCGCTCATAATGAGATAAGACATCAGAAGAATCTTAGCCTGGTTACTTGGAAACAAAATGAAGTGGGGAACTATCTGGGTCCACATTTGCTGATCTTAATCCCCACAATAAATCCCCAGTCAAAATGCTCATCTTTAATAAAGAAAATAATTGGCTTTGTCAATTTGCAAACAGGAAAATTATTCGTATAATTCCATTTATAAGACTTATCAAAGAGAACAAAATGACTAATTATTAAATGTGCAAATTTATTTTGCACTGAATGATCATTAAACTAAAGTGTACCAACAATTACAATTTGTCGCCAATGTCGCCTAATCATATTCATGTTTGTCTCTGTACTTGGAAGAAGAAAAGAGCATCTCCTGTAATCCTGTATATAACGAAAACAAAAACAGTTGGAGCAAAAATGGATCTAATTCAAAATTCCTTCTTTCTGCGTCTCTTTTCTTTTAACGAGTCAGTTTGTCATGTGTTTTTCTTTCGTTTTGCCTGCAATAAGTAGACGAATAAGGTTAGAATTTATTTTTAACTTATATTACCATCCCCTATAGCATCTCATTAGAACCTGCTGTAGACCTTCCATGCCAAGTGAATTATTTTGATACGTTTGACTTTTCCACTTGCAGGTAATGAAATAAAGGTAATAATAACAAAAAGGAAGAAGAAGAAAGCTACATAGTTTATAACACGGTTGCTTAACCACTGGATCATCGGTTGGAGCTGGTGGTTCCTGTCCAAATATCATCTCACAACTCATGTCATCAAAATCTGCAAACAAAAACACACGGTTGTTTGAATCATATTATGAAGCCCTTTTCCCTCCCAAATTTCTCTTGCATATTGATGTTGTTATTCGTCATGACATCAATCCTAATGTTTACCAGCTTGTAGTTACATCATGGTACACAATTAACATCATTTTTTTTTATACAAAACAAAACTTTCATTGATAGGATGAAAAGTTACAAAAATACATATATAGATTACAAAAAGCCTTTCCAATGAGATAAAGAGAGTTGTGAGAATATAATCTTTGAAAGGTAATATTTTATGGGCCCATGTTATGGCAAGAAAAGTAATAGAGTCTTTTTTTTTTTTGATAAACAAAGTAATAGAGTCAATGTTACTCTCGTCCCGGGCTGTGTTGGTTGCAAAGATGATGCCATTCCTCGTGTTCTATAGTCTCCACCAAAATGGTGAAATAAACATATGCCAAAGAATTTTCTTCTCATCTTTGAAAGGGTGGCCTTGATACATATATATAACCAAATCCTTTGTTGTTCCTGGTCTCATCGTCTGCCAGCCAAAAGCATCTTGCAAAAAACCCATATTCTATTAGCCACATTGCAATTACTAAAGAGATGAATTTGCGATTCAAATTCTTTATGGCACATACTCGACATTAAGACCGTCGAAGGCCACTTTGTTTGGAGACGATCATCAGTATTTGTGGCCCCATGGCTTAATTCCCATACAAAAAAACTTTACTTTCTTTGGCTGTTGACTATTCCATAAATCAAGGTATAGATCGTTCTTGACAGTCAACTAGAGATTTTGTTGTAAAGACCCCATGTTTATCTAATGTCCATTGCCATGAATCCGGTCTCTCATTAATGAAAGATTATCCAATATAAGAGATAAGTTGGTCCATTCCCTAATTTCATCTTTTTTGAGATTCCTTCTTAGCTTTAAGTTCCACCACGAGTTAGAGGGATCCCAACAGTCAACTATTCGAGAATTCTTATTCAGAGATAGATCATAGATAAGAGGATATGTCGACTTAAGAGCTTCATTTTCATTCCATATATCCGCCCAGAAAAGTGTATTTATACCCGATCCCACCTTTTGTATACAATGAGAGTATATAAGGTGCTTCCATCTGTCAATGCTCCTCCATGGTCCTTTAGTTTTTCTAATGTTTCTGCAACCAACCTTGAATGCATGAGGAGATGGGCCATACTTGATATCAATACAAGTCCTCCATAGAGCCTCGGCTCCCTCATAAAATCTCCAGTGCCATTTCGCAAGGAGAGAAATGTTCTTCTTATGAATGCAATAATGCCAAGCCCACCTTCCAAAAGAACTTTCACTTCCTCCGACTTAATGAGATGGCTAGCCTTGCCCCCATCTTTACCTCACCAAAGATAGTTCCTGTATAACTTCTCAATCATTTTCGTCAAGGAAGAGGGATAAATAAATATTGGCCAGTGTGGATTGAATAAGAGTCAATCTACCACCTTGATACATGGGATGCCCCCCAATTTTGAAGGTGATTCTCAATCTTTTTGTTAGAGATTAAAATGTATATTTGTTTATAGGTTTATCGCTTTAATAGGTTTAGGTCTGTTAGGCCCGCAAGGCCCATTGTAACTCCTATTTAAAGGCATGGCCTTTCATTAATAAAACACACGGCTATTTGGTTAAATCTCTCTCGATTACATGGTATCAGAGCGAAAATCCTAGAAGAGCTAAATCTAGGGTTTGGGTTGTTCGGGTTAGAATTTGAAGGGTTTGTTTTTAGGGTTTTGTTCGGGACTGTAACAGGGAGTCGCTGCCGCCGCTGTCCGCCAGAAAAAAAAAAAAATTTACAGATTCTGGAAGCCCACGAGCCGATCTACACAGTCGTCCAAGTCGCGTCTCCGTCCGATCAACAACAAAGCCGTAATCGTCGCCGGAAAGTAGCGTCACCGCCACGTGTGGCAGCGCGTCCCGCCTCCGATCAGGACGATTTTTCTTGGGTTTTTTGCGCGCCAGGCAGTACTTCAGGTCTGTCGAGTTTGTTTTTTGGTTCAGGCTTTGTCGTGTCTCGGATTTGCATTTTATTGCCTCTGTGAATTGTTTTGATTTGCTGGTTTTTGGGGCTGTTCTGACTTCGTTGTGTTTTTAAGACTATTCTTTGGTTCTTGTGAGTAGTTTGCTGTCCTATTTTGCTTTATTTAGTACACATGGCTGAGATTAAGCACACGAGTGTGATTTCGCATTCGATGGAGATCACAAAACGAAAGTTGAATGGTACCAATTATCTCGATTGGAATCGAACGATTCGCAATCACTTGTTGAGTAATGAATTAGAAGGACACATGGATGATGATCCGCCTAAAGACGAAGTTGACAAAAAGAGGTGGGATCGGGTTGATGAGAGTTTGTATAATCATATTACAAACTCGATGAATGATGACATCGTGGATCTGGTTAGCCATTGCACTACGATGAAACAGCTAATGACATATGTGGAATTTCTGTACTCGGGGAAGAAGCAGGTTACGAGGACATATGATGTTTGCTCGTCCTATTTTCATGCTGATCGGAATGGTGAGACTTTGATGGCCTATTACACGAAGCACAAGTGAAATAGTGCTGAGTTAAATTCTCTCATGTCGTTCAGTGTTGATATTGCAATGCAACAGGCGCAGAGGGAAAAGATGGGAGTTATCAGCTTCTTACGTGGGTCCAGAATATGAGAATGCCAAGTCTCAAATCCTGTCTGAAACTGAACTACCATCTTTGGATGATGTGTTTTACCGACTGCAACGAACCGAGGAGAATTTAATTCAACAATCGAATAGTGCCTTGGTTGGAAGGAGTGATATTTATGGTGGGAGAAATGTAGGTTCTCCCGTATCAAAGTCTGGTTATGATCGACGCCAAGATACTAGTGGTGACAATCGGCGTCCGGATACTCGAGTAGGAGTGACCTGTTATTACTGTCAGAAACCAGGTCATTTAAAGAGGGATTGCAGAAAACTACAATATGAC
>JBBMKA010031809.1:0-24246 GCA_037833695.1 Sechiopsis laciniata
ATATATATATTTTGTGTTTGATCCCTCCCATTCAAATTCTGAATTAATTTATGGGAGTGTGACATAACATTGTATGGGGTTTCATCCTACTTAGACATAAAAACATGAAAGAAAGGGACAATTTAAGTTCATAATAAATTAGTTAGTTTCTTGATGGAGATGCAAAGTATTCCAAATTCCCCATAACCCCACTTGAACATTAATTGGTGAGCTTTTTGGATCTATGAGTCTCCCTTTTTTGTGTTCAAGATTTATAACTCTCTCTTGTTCTATTTTGAACTTTTTTGTGTTCAGTGTGGTTATATTCATTCAGTTGGCTTCGGGTTGTAAATATGTTTAAGTAGAAAAATCTTATTTCGTGACTTTGTAGACAAAGAAAATTTCAAACTTTTGATTCCATTAAAAATGATAATTTTCATAATTTAGAAGTTTCTTTCATTGTCACTCTCTAATTATTCGTCTAAATCCTGCAGGATAGTTTGACGCTAGAATCTGAGAATGGTTATTGAAAGAGATTGAAGATGAACAAAGATTGGATAAAAAATAAAAATAGGCTGTCTGTTGAATATGCTGAAGGCATCAAACAATTTTTGGAAATGGCAAAGTCACATGCCAATAATGTTGAAAAATGAGATGTCCATGCAAAAAATATATAAATGTGTTATGGCAATGTATTGAAGGAGTAGAAACTCATTTGTTCATATATGGAATGGTTGAATCCTATAGTGACTGGCTATACCATGGAGAACCTGTCAACTTACCTTTGTATGAAAGTCAAAGAGTTAGGTCAGTAAACGTAGAAAGGGTCAATTTAACTGAGTCAAGTGGGCATAATGACGAGAATGAAATAATGACAATGTTGAATGACATGAACCGTCGTACTTTGGAATCCATTATAGTTGAAGAAGAAGATAATAATACTTATGAAAATGTTGCACACAATAATGGTAGACAAGAAGATCGATCAACATCGTTTGATGATTTGATGAAAGAAGCATTTATTCAGTTATATCCAGGATGTACTCGATTCTCCACTTTCCATTTTCTGGTCAAATTGATGCATCTGGAGGCTATGAATAACTGGACCAATACCTCATTCGATTCGTTGTTGAAACTGTTAAAAGAATCGCATCTTGACGGTGCTTGTATACCTGGTTCATTCTATAAGGCTAATAAGAAGTTTCGAGAGTTGGGGTTGACTTACGAATCAATTCACGCATGTAAGTACGATTGTGTGTTGTATAGGAACGAATACAAAGATGCTGAACAATGCCTTACATGTGGAGAGTCTCGATATAAAATAAACAAGGATAATTCTAAGAAACTTCCCCATAAAATTTTGCGACATTTCTCGTTAATACCTCAACTAAAGAGATTATTCTCTTCTAAGTATTATGCTTCCAATATGAGATGGCACAAGGAAAAACTTGTTGAGGAACCAGAAGTTTTATGACATCCATCAGACGGTGAAGCCTGGAAACTTTTGGACCTTCAATTTCCTGAATTTGCATTGGATTCTCAAAATGTACGATTTGGATTGTCTTCAGATGGATTCAACCCTTACGGTCATATGAGCACAACGTATAATATGTGGCCTGTACAATTAGTGGCGTACAATCTACCACTTTAGAAATGCATGAAAGACACAAATATCATATAATCCTTATTAATTCCCTGTTCAAAATCACCAGGAAGGGAGATTAATGTGTACTTGCAACCACTAATTTATGAGTTGAAAGAGTTATGGAATACTGGTGTTCGCACGTTCAACTCATTCAAGAAGGAGTACTTTCAACTTCGTGCTTGTTTGATGTGGACCATAAATGATTTCTCGGCGTACGGTGACTTGTCTGGTTGGAGTGCAAAAGGTTACAAAGCTTATCCTATTTGTAAAGAACAAACTCCGAGCATGCCTTTGAGAGGGAAGCGATGATACATTGGACACCGACTATATCTACCTAATAATCACACTTGGCGTAGAAGTAAATTATTTAATGGGGAGAATGAATCTCATGAACCTCCAATGACATGGGATGGAGAGGAGATACTGCATCAAGCAAGTCATATGAGTTTTCCTGTGCTTATCAAGCATCCTTATAAACAAGATAAGAAGAGGAAACAATCCAAAAATAATTGGAGAAAAAAGAGCATTTTCTTCGAGCTCCCATATTGGTCTCAACTTTTGTTAAGACATAAGCTAGACGTAATGCACATTGAAAAAAATGTGTGTGAGAATTTGCTAGGAACTATACTGAATATTGAAGGGAAGACAAAAGATACAATGAACGCTAGAAAAGACCTCGAAGATATGGGAATACGAAGGGAATTGCACGTACAAAAATTAGGAGATAAAGAGCTTAAGCTGCATGCAACATATACTCTCAGTAAAGATGAAAGAGTTGAATTATGTAACTTTTTAAAAATAGTCAAGTATATTGATGGTTTTGTTTCTATCATACGACAGTGCGTTAACGATTCAAAGTTAATGGGGTTGAAGACACACGACTACCATGTTCTGCTTTAGAGACTAATCCTTATTGGCGTTCGAGCATTTTTACCTAAGGAAGTGTGTACTACGATCGTTGAATTTTGTCAATTCTTCAGTTCTTTGTGTTCTAAAACATTACATGTGTCTGATTTGGATCGGTTGCAAAAGGACATTATTATAATTCTTTGTAAAATGGAGAAGATCTTCCCACCCGCGTTCTTTGATGTGATGATTCATTTGACTATCCATTTGCCGTATGAATGTAAGTTGGTTGGACCTGTGAACTATAGCTGGATGTATCGTTTTGAGAGAAGCTTAAGAATATTCAAACTATTCGTTATGAATAAAGCACGTCCGAATGATTGCTGAAAGGTATGTGAACAAAGAATGCTTGAACTTCTGTTCATTATATCTCACTGGTATTGAAACGAGGTACAATAGGATAGACCGCAATGATGACCATAATACTGATAACGAATGACTTGGAGAATATGAAGTGTTCAAACAGAATGCACTACCAATGGGAGAAATGACACCAAAGACTTTATCTCATGTTGACAAGCGAAGATTACATTGGTACATTCTCCATAACTGTGACGAGATAAATACTTATCTCACTCAACATTTAGCACTAATTTGATTAGGTGTGCTAAGTGCTGCCGACTTATATAAAAAACACAAACAATAATTTCCAAATTGGTTTAAAAAAGAAGTTTTCAAAATACGGAAAAATGAAAATAATTGTGATGATTTGTATGCAATGACGATGGGAAGTACATTGGTTTGATCACACGAAAAATGCACAGTTAATGGTGTAAGGTTTCACAATATCGATGTTCAAGAGCCTCGAACAACACAAAATAGTGGTGTTAAGGTGTCGGGCGAAGGGGGAACCGAAGATGACCCCTTGTACTATTACGGGGTACTAAAGGAAGTGTTTGATCTTGTGTACGTTAATAGGAGATGAGTTATAATTTTCAAATGTGATTGGTACAACACTGACAAAAAGAAAAAGGTAGATCTCATTTCGAGCTAGGTTTGCGTTCAATTAACACCTCTCAATTTTGGTACAAAGATGAACCATTTATCCTTGCTACACAAGCACAACAAGTGTTTTATAGAATCAATCCAAAGTACGGTTGCAATTAGAAGGTAGTGCAATTAGTACCGAATAAAAAATTATGGGATGTGCCAGAAGTAGACGAGGAAGAGGATGAAGAGCTTGATGAAATACAACTAGAAGGTCGAAAAACTGTTGATGAGTGTATAGAAGAAAACATATTACATAGGATTGATGTCGAACTGGTCATAGTTGATTTAACACTGAATAGGAGATCATCAAATAATTTGGACGATTTCATCAACAACCATGAGATCCAAGATGACTGAGAAATGTCTTCTGAGAGCCTCTCGTTCGATGATTGTTATTTAGAATAATTAGTACAGTTTAGTACTTATGGACTTCACTAGCTCGCTTCCTGATTTCAATTTCTTGAAAGTTTATATATTTTTTGCAGTGTAGTTATGCCTGCAAATTTGTCGGGGATGTCTAGCACATTCTTTGATGAGATCGCTAATGATCAGGATGTTGTTTCTGCATCTATGCCTTATGAAGATACCCATGCATCGGGTATGATTTCATTTGTTTTGTTCATTCACACTTTTATTTTATATTTATTTATAACATTCAACATGTGCAGGTAGTAGTACAACTAGACCTCGAAGCGGATGAGGTATTTCAACGGACGCTGAGTTGAAGAGGAATAAACTAATCACGGCCTTGTCAGAGTCAAATTTAGTCAGGAGTACGAAAAGGCTGTTGATCCAACTGCAAACAGCTTGAGTAAGCAGATCGAGGTGCTTGTGAGAGGGTCGTTTCTGTGACTCTCAATAAATGGAAAGTGGTCACTCCAGAATTGAAGAACCTAGTGAAACAGAGACTCCTAGTATGTTTAAAAACACAGTTCGTATTTTAGTTAGTATTTTGTTGTATTAATCTATACATTCATATTTCATAGTCACACTTCGACCTGGACCTTAGTAATGCTAAGGTCAACCGACATATAGAGGGCGTGATGTAATCCACGATGAAGGAGTACAAATGCACGTTACATAAACAGTACAAGTAAGTAACATATTAACTTATACTTATGTTGTTTTATTTTAATGCATCATAACTAATCATACATTATCATTTCTTTAGGAACCTGGATCCTGCAGTTCGACGATCGAACCCACATACTTCCATAACAGATCTAGCTGACTAGGAATATTTGTGCAATAAATGGGAGGATGTGAATTTCAAATCGAAGTCAAAGAAGGCTGAGGAGAGTAGATCTCAGGTTCAATGTCATCATGTGGCAGGAAGTAATTCTTTCTTGGCTATACGGGAACATGTAATACTTCATTGTGCAATACTCTATTGCAAACGATTCGTACAATATACTAACGACTTTATTTTATGTCTCTAGAGAAAGAAGGATGGTCAGGTCATGGGATACATCGACCTATTTAAAGAAACTCACTTCAAGGTAGAGACTGGATGGGTCGATAAGAAATCAGAGGAAACTTATGTAAGTATGTTGGTTTTACTTTTTTCATTTAAAGTTTATCTCGATACTAATGTATGTTTCATTTTTTTACAGGAACAAATGATGGAGATTAAAAGGACGGTGATTGTCGCTGGACTCCCATACAACGAGTTAGAGATCACCGGCAGAGTTTTAGGTCTTAGGACAGATAGCATAAAGGGCCTAGGATGAGTTTCTTATGAGGTATGAGGGCGCCCTCATCAAGTTCCAGTGCTAGTGAATCAATTTCTTCTCAGCGTAAGCTACAACTTCAAGAAGAGGTCAAACGTTCAAGACACAGTTGGATTTTGAAAGAGAACAAAGGACGAAATTAGCAGAAGAACTCGCCTTGACTCGTGAGGAATTAGCAAAGTCTCGAGAGGAATCTCGCCAAGGCATGAACGAGATTCGAGAGACGATGGAGTCGTTTAAGAGATCAAGGACTTGACATTACACTTAGGTAAGTAATTAAAACTCTATATTTATGCATATTTTATGTGAATTGTGGCTACCCTGCAGCAAAGGTAGTCACAATGCACACTATATATGATTTTCATAGTTAAAACAGGTGTAAATTTTTTTCGGTTAGCCATAAGGGTGCTGTTATACTGCCGAAATTTCAAATTTTGAATTTCGAAGTTTCTTTTATAAGTATAATTTCTTTTTAGTTTATTAGCTAATTGATGGTTCATTTCATTTTTACAGAGGACGTACGAATTGTGGTTGAAGACAAGGAAGCTACAACGTCTTGTTACCTTTTTTTCTTTTAGAACATTGGTTTTTGCTTTTCTGGTTGTAGTTCGACATGAGAACATTGGTTTTTTTTTTTTCTTTAGAACTTTGAACTTTTTAGAAGCTTAATATAAATTTCGCACTTTTTTTCCATTTCATTTGGTATACTTTTAATCTAGTTTTGTGGTTGAAATGATAAATATGATGTATAAAAGAAAGCTAAAAGATATTAAAAAAATCGAAAAAAAAAAACTTATCCGATGTTTCATAACTTAATCGACGGTTTGTTAAACCGTCAGATAAAATATAGTTTAACCGACGGTTTGACAAACGTCGGTCAAAAAGACCTTAACCGACGGTTACTAGAATGTTGGCTAAGGTTTCAATAATCGACGGTTGGGACCACTGTCGTATAACGCTCGAATTGACGACGGTGTTCCTAAAACGTCGGCTAAATCTCTTCCAACGCGGTATTTCCGACGGTTTGGGTGATGGTCTAAATACTGTCGCATAAGGTTTAGGCGACGTCTTATTGGCCTTAGGCAACAATATAAACTGTTGCCAAAGACCCATTTCTTTGTAGTGACAGTTCGCGATTTGCATATGAATATTATTCAACGTTGAGCTAAAAAAGGTTATTTAATGTAGGGAATGTTGAACACTTATGTTGGAGGGACGAAGTAATTCAAACGACGACACACACAAAAAACTCACACGTTTACAAGGTGGTTGCGTTCGAAGAATCACACCGACAAGAAAATAACAGACAATCAATCAAGCAATGAAATTGGTGTCAATCAAATAAATTCCAGCGGAAATCAAGAGATCATGCATTAATGAGGATTTTCCAGCTCACCTAGGCTTGCTGACCAAGTAAATCAACTCTATAAATTGCCAGAAGTAAGCCGAGGTTAGGTGAGCTGGTCAGGTGGCCAGAAGCCAATATATGTGAGAAGCAACTGGTGGTGTTCGTAGAAGCTGATGAAAAGAGGACTACACACTTCACAACCGAGAAAATACCATTTTTATTATTTTCTTAGGAGCAGTTATAGCTTTGAACATTTCGTAGTCGTAATAAAATCGTCTGGTTTAAACATTTTACTTGTGTTTATTGCTATGCTACGTTATAGGATTCTTGAATGAATAGTCCTGAGTAGAAGCATGTTAGGAGCGTAGGTTAGAGAGTTTTACACTACTGCATTTACTAATTTATACATATGCATCAACTAGCTACCCACATATATAGCTTGTGGTGAGTTTGGAAGAAGGAACCGCATGATGACCCAGTATGCTACAATAGGTTGAAAGCAAGTCTTTTCATCATTTAGGGAGTTAGGAATAGCCTCACTAATACTTGTGTCGCCCCGAGTTAAGTACTTGTGTCGCAGCAGAAGATGGTTCTGCCATAAATCATTAAGTGTAGAAGTATTTTTTGGTAGAGGGAAGCAAGAAACTCAAAAACTAGTTTTACGCTCTTAATATTTTCTACAAGTGTCTATTTGTCACTACTCATTGCACTCATATTTATTACTGTCATCTGCATCATTTTATTATTAGCATCAAGAACAAAACAAACAACGATCTTCAACCCATGCATTTAATTTTCTACACAACTCTCGCTTGATCAATATTAATTCTAGACATCAATCTCTGTAGGATCGATAAAATTATATACTTATTACTTACTGCATTCCGACTGCGTATACTTGCTTGTAAGCGATTCTGAGGCATACTTAGCGATAAGTTTAACTCCAAATTAATTACTGTACGAATATATTAGCACCCAGATAACCAGTCACTTTTAAATTAACTTTCGACATACCTAACGGCTATTGGAGTGCTGATGATCATAGGGACAAACGACCTAACTCAGTAGGCCAGTCTACATAATCTATGACTCTGAGCTCTGATACCAACTATTAGAATCCGACTCCTAAACCATCCTAGACCCGGTTCTTACTCAGCATGCATACATTTAAAACAGTTATAACGAACAAATAACAGAAATTTCATATAACAGTTTTATTGTAAAAGGCAAAGTGTCAATCAATAAACGTAAAACGTTTTTAGCCACTAGCCAGAGATTATTAAAAAAATCGGGGTACTCAGTATGAATCTCCAACTGGGGTATAGTACACAAGTCATCGCATTATCTAGCATCCGAGCAATACATGCAAATCGATCAACTTTCAATCCAAACTTGAGGTATCAACATAACTCCAAATATCGAGAGTTCGCTGACTTTCGACCTAACAATCAGCTCACTGTACTAATCTGAACACTTGAGGAACGATCCAAGTGTTTGGCTCTAGACAATCACAACGAATGGTGTATTGACGACACTTGCCCAAGGGAGCCTTCCTCTCGGCATTTAGTGCGTGTGCGCGTACACCGCATGCTACTGAAACCAAGTAAATGCAAGCCTATGCAGACTACACTTGTCCAGGTCCACATGCCTATCAAGACTCGAAATTGGTGTCCACTAATCCACAGTCGGTGGGAGGTACCATACTGTGGCAGCCTGTTCACACCCAACACCTGAAGCTAAGAAAACTCCTATGGCAGGCTTACACCATGATCAGAATCCCGCTCTAGCACGCCTCGAAACTAGGCTATACTAGGGGCGACATGTTATATCACATCCCTGGGCCTGAGAAGGTGGCATGTTACATCACGTCCTCTCATAACCTCTAGATGACGACAACCTAACATGATATATAATGTTAAGAACTCTACAGGTTCAGTTCCCTAAAAGATAATGTTCGCTAAATTACCCACCACAAATTAATAAAGAAATAAAAAATGACGTGAAATGGTAATTAGGAAGCAACAGTTCGCTGTGGCGAATCAATGCGTAATCTAGCGAATTGTGGGCAGTAATTTAAACGAATGTGCAAGTATACACAGTTGTGCAGCAAGTTTTACTAAGAATACCAGGTCATCTTCCACAGGGATTTTCTTGTGTTCTTGTGAATGTTTTCATGCGAGAGCTACGGTAGCTAGATTAGATATATAAATTTTTTACGGAAGGGATTCAAGTGATTAATTTGACAAGAAGGACTAAATATCGGAAGGGTAAGGTTTTCAGGGCTTCGCTTAGGCGAAGCAATTAGCGAATCGTGAATGCGAACAGCGAACCCTTTTAGTTCTCTCGAACCTCGGTACTTGGCTCTCTCGAGCTCTTCAACAACTATGCCACTGCTAGCACAAAGCGACCCTCATCTCTAAATGCTCGCTTTCGCTCTGTTTTAAATCTCTCGACTTATCGCAGAGTTCATACAAGGAGTTACTCACCCGTTGTAAGTTAAAGAAATATAGTATATTCATGATAGATTTATCTCGCTAACTCCTTCGCTTATGCGAAATCTTTATTTCCCTTCGACCTTCCGACAACAGATTTAGTTACTTCTAATAACGAAAGTTATATGCGCCTAAAATAAAGGGCAAATAGCATGCATTGGCAACAGTAGACTAATATAAAGTGGAGTAAAGACAATGAAAACAAAAGTGCTTAAATACTATATTGCTTTTAAAGTTCCGGCGAACACCGGATACAAAACTTCGGTGAGCTACAAGGTACATTCAACTACACTAAGTTGCTATTGGCGAAGATACTTCTTCAAGTAACTTCTGTCGAAAGAGAGAAAAACTAGTAGTGCTGAACTTAGAGAGCAAAAGAACAAGTGGAAAAAAAAAGTAAAAGTTTTTTTTAAATTTTTTATAGAGGGGGTTCTCTCCTTTTATAGTCCTCTTAAAGTGTTGCCGAAATCCTATTGACATTCAGCTGATAATCAGTCTGAAATTCAGCTGAAAATCTGCTGAAGCGTTCTCCGCAATTTGCTGGCTTTGCTACCTACTCTCCGAATGCTGCAGAGTTGATTTTACGACGGTGGAGAGGATTTCCAGGGTCACGGATCTTTGCCACGCGTCCTTAGGTTGGAACTTCTTTTAGTCTGATATCACGCGGACTTCGCATCAGCAAAATTTAGATGGTTTCTTCTTGTGGTTCGGAGAGTTCTAACTTCGCTGAGGCGAAGTGATATTCCAGCTGTTTTCACTGGGTGCTGAAAATACCTGCAGTAAGACAACAACATCAAATTCGTTTGACAACAAGCATATTTCGCTCCATCTTTTCTCTTCTTTTTGCTTCAGCTTTCCTCTTCTAGGCTTTTGTTCACAGTTTCGCTTATCATGTTAAACACAGCGAAATTCAACACTTTATAATATCAACTTATCATTTTCTTCATAAAGTCTCTTAATTTAAGCTATTTTAACTCTCACTACTTGAGAGTTATCAGATAACAAGACATATCAAAAGATAATAATCATCCCTAGTAGGATACTAATACAATAAACATGGAAACATGCTAGCATTCAAAGACAGGTCATCATCTCAACAAGGTATCTACCTAAACATGCTCAGAATAGTAAACACGCAAAGAATCAGAAATAATCAGTAAATAACAAGTGCAGGGTCCATAAAACCCAGGCAAGAAATCCTTACTTGAATAATAATATAGAACAGTTAATAAATTACTCACTGAGTTGCAAATAACCAACACAAACAATCTCACAACCTAAAAATTAATTATAATTATTATCTTACTAACAGACTAAACACAAGATAGCAGGAATTCTAGAAATTACCCAAACCCGAATAAAGGCTCGGTGAGGCATGGCTCGGCAAGGTGCGGCACGACTCAGCAAGGCAAATAGCAGGCGAGCGTGGCTGCTCCTAGCGTGGTTCGCTACTACGAAAGTAAGGCTGCGCGGAGACATACTCGGAATTGGGCGCTGCTCGCAGGGACTGCGCGGTAGGCATTTATTCGCGGAAGGGCCGAGCGTGCTGCGCAGGGGTGCGATTGCGAGCGTCGACGAACAGGTGCTGGCGTAGGCGATCAGCGAGTGTGTAGGTGATCGGCGTGCGGGCCAGCTGTCGACTGAGGCAAGGCTGTGCGCTTGCGGCTACTGGCGAACGGCCAAGGGCACAGCGCGGGCGTGCTGTTGCAGAACTGATCGATGTTCAGCGAGGCATGGGCGGCGAAGGCATGGGCCGAGCATGTGCGGTGAGGGCTGTGATCAAGGGAGAGGTCGGAGGAGAGGAAGACGAAGGGTTATGGCTTTTCCTTTTGCGAATGGACGAAGAATGAAAACTACGTTGAATGAATTGATCGATTAGAACTCCCAACCTGGACACATGGCAACCATCCAGAAATTGAAAAAGTAACCCTCCAAGCCCTGAAATCACAAAACAGTCTCGAAACTCAATAAATTATAAAACTGACCCTAAGGGTGATTTTACCAAAATACCCTTTAAGGCTAAAACTACAATAACGGCCCATCGAGCCAACCGAATTAACTGAACAACATACCTGGAGAACCAAACCAAAAACTTGGGCCATTACACAAACACCCTATTAATTATTACCATTTCCTTTTCCCCAAACACACCCTTAAAGATGATGACCAGAGGATAGATATTCCGAATAGTGAAGAGAAAAAAAGGCCAAACCGAGAATTAAAGCAAAGAACCAAACCCATAAACCCCTGGTTTAAGAGAACCAAACAGTTTGGGTTGGAAACTTAATTGGTTCTTGAGGGTCGGTGGGTTCAACCTGAACCTGGATCGACAGAACCGGTTCGAGTCGAGAAATGGTCCAGACTTACCTTTCTAATCCATGTTGAGTATGCCCTTGCATGCATGCCTTCTATTATTTTTGTGATCTAACACTTTCATTTCACAAAATTTTATTCAATTTCATCCCAATTTAACGGTAAAGATATTTTTGAAACATTTTTTAAAATTAAAAAGTGTTTATAAAATTTTTCAAAGGCGAGGAGTACTTTTCACACGAAACGCATAATTCAACCTTGTATATATAAATAAATAAATAAATAAATAAATAAATAAATATATATATATATATATATATATTATAATTTAGCATGTTTATTTTATTTCAACCATAATACGATAATTAAAAAAGTATGAGTGTTTATCGTTCAGTTGGTGTCAATTTTCAACGGACCTATCAATTTGCTTAAAAATGTAATTGATAAAGAAAAATAAATTATTATTATTATTATTATTATTATTATTATGTTTTTGATATCCGCGACTGTCCAGGCCATAAAGAAAAATAAAATTTGAGTAATGACATGTCGGTTGATTCATTTAATTTTATCTTTTTAATTAAAATTATATTTATCTTTTAATTTTTTAATAAAAATTTGAAATGAATTTTTAAAAATTGATCGTACCAAATAATTTTAAGAAACATGTTTAAAATTAAGTTAATATAGTAGTTAAAAAGTAATTTAGAGTTAAACATATTAATATTATTTAAAGAAAATTGTTTATTAAATGAATTTAAAAAATCGTCGGACTTAATTGACGAACTTTCAATAAACTATTTTTCTAACAAGCACCAACCAATCATGATCAATCCTTTTGATTTTTGCAAAGGTACGAACACTCCTATTAAAAAGGTTGAAAGACCATTAATATAAAAATATAGTTTTAGTATAAAAAGATGAAAAAGATGGTGATATTAGTAGAGATACATACAAACTGGCCCGAACAGTTACAAAAAATAAAAAAAAGTTCATGGATAGAGTTGAGGTCAAAAAGTAAGAAAGAAGGAGAAGAAGAGGAAGTAGGTTTGGTGTGATTAGAGAGTCAGTAGCAGTAGCCGTACGTGTTAGAGAAAGAATCAATCACGTGAACCCAAAACAAAGAGCACAGCAGAGGCTGGGCTGAGCCCCATATCTTGTAATCATAAGCATAACACACCACATCTTTCTATCTCATCGATCTTCCAACTCAAATTTCACTTTCCCTACTTTTTCAATTATCTCAGAACATCCAGGAGATTTCCATTCACACACACAAACAAACCCACACACAATAATAGTTTAAATTATTCAATATTTGACAAATGATGTACAAAAAAAAAGAAAAGAATTAGGTTGAATTATAATTTTATTTGAGTTGAGTTATAATTTTATTTTTCTTTAGATTAAATCGTTTTTTAACTATTAAATTTTTAGCTTAGTTTAACAATTATTTTATCCGAGCTAAGAAAAATATTTAATATATATATAAATAATAGATAAATGAGATTTTTTTTCATGTATAAAAAGAAATCCATAAGATTTGATTTTTAGAAGAAATTTGTATACAACAGAAAATTACACGAGATCTAATAAAAAGAAAAAAATTCATGCACTTATGATTTCAATCAATATAACATATATTTTTCAATCAATGTTACAAACAGTCTTCAACCAATGTCAAATACAATTTTCAATTAGTTTAGTTTTTAACACCGTAGGTGATAAAGGAAAAAATTGAAACATACAAAAAAAATTGAAAATTTTGTTTAATTAAAATAGACAACAAGAAAATTGTCTTCTAAAAGAATTATCCTAAGGTAAATTAGTGAAATAATTTTTTTTTAATCATGTTAGTAATGAGTATAATATATTAACAAGATAGACAAGTTAGGATCGAGTTTACTATTATGCAGTTATGACATCCAACAAGATCAATAATTTAATTGACTTCCGTTTATGTTCATGACTAAAAAATGATGAATTCAAATTCTACCATCCTTAATTATCATAAAATTAAAAACGAAAAAAAAAATCTCAATGTTCCCATGTTTAATGTAAGAAAGATTGTTAAAATACAATTTTTGTCTCCACATTTTCAATTTTGTTCAATTACTTTTCAAATTTAGTTTATATTTTCGTTAAATCTTAAAATCAGATCATGGTTACTCTCGTTAATTTTTCTTCCAACAAAATAACTTTCTATTGGTTTTACACTGGAATAAATTGGTTAGTAAATTGTGTGTACTTTTTATAGTTCGTTTTTTACAAAGAAAAGTGGTTTTATTAGGAATAGACCAAATTTAAAAAGTATTTACAATACTAAGCAAAAAAAGAAAAAGAAAAGAAAAGAAGATTTAATAATCATAATTATATATATTGATAATTATACGGTATTATTAATAATAATAATACTATATTAATACATACTATTATACTAATAACATATAATATTGTATTTATAATACATTATAATATATTAATAATACAAAATATTGTATTAATAATAAAATAATATTGTATAATGAATATTAATAATATAATAGTTTTTACTATAAATACAAATATTTTCAAATTTTAAATCTATAATTATTTGGTGAAAATAGACTATCTAGTATAGTTTTCTAAAAAGGTATTGTTATTACTAAATGAATTTCAATACAAATTAGTCAAAAGTGAACAGACACTAGCTATAATTGTTATGTATTATTTAATTAAAACTTTATAAGTTTGAATCATTTGTATTAAAATATTAACTTCATATTTGATATATGAAATAATTTTAAATTTTATTGAAAATATAAAAACGAAGATGTAATATTTAAAAATATGTAAACTAAAATAGATTAGGTCTATCAAAATAAAATCAAAATATATTTTTACTAATTTATTTATATTATTGAATTAATTTTAAGTTATTGTCAAAGATACAAAAATTAAAATTAAAGATTTCAAAGAATAATGATGAAAATGGTGATTCAAACAGAGAGAGAGAGATTTTAAGATATCGATATTGTGATAATTTCATGGAATGTATGGTATAAAACCAAATTATATATATATATATATATTTTTAGTTTAACAACAATATCTTATTTTTTTAAAAAAAAACAATATCTGATTTTTTTTTTCTTTGATAAAAGCAGTTCATTTATGTATTTTTGTTTGGTATTTGTCGAATGAGATTCTGAGTCAAAGATACACACATATAAGGACTCTTAAAAGACCATAGAAAAATGAAACTTGAATTGACCACACATGGATGATTTCATAAACCAAAACTTTTCTTTTCTTTTTTATTTTAAATTTATTAACTAAAGAGGAGAGAATCGGATCGTCTAGAGATTGGCGAATGAGTCAGAGTTGAGGACGACTACCGATTTCCAAAAGATGCCTTCTTTCTCTCTCTTCTTCTCATTCTTTTCCTCTCATAGATTATCATTATTAGATTTAGTATGGTAGTTGATTTTTCATGTTTTATTACTTATAAAATAGAAATTAATTGAATTATCGTTAATAGTTGTTGAATAATACATTTGATGTGAAATTTAATAAAGAATTTGGTATCAAGTTTTATGGGTGGTTGAGAGTATTTATTTAACATCAAATATGAACAAAAGGTATGGGTTCTCTTTCAAAAAACAAACACCTCCTTAAACTTTTAGTAGGTAGTTTTTATTCTTGAAGAACCAATTAGATATTTATCAAATTGAGAAATTAATTTGACGCAATCTGAAAGTTTGGTCCGAATTTTTAATTATGCTTATTATTATTATTTGTATTATTATTATTTTTTTTTGAAACAAAGTATTATTTGTATTATTATTTAAGAGTATTAATGGGAAAAACAACATTAATACTCACGATTAGCCCGAGACAGAAATGAGTGTTGTGTTTGTTTTGATCCACACACCACATGCAATTATATATATTCTTTTTATTGTTTTTGGTTCTCGTATTTCTCCATTGGTACTGTCTCATTCCACGTGAGACTCTTTTGTAAATTGTAGAATTTTGATGGCTGTGTTCTCCCAATATTCCCATAAAAAAAAAAAAAGAAAAAAGGAATCTCATTTTTTTTTAAAGTATATTATTGTATCTTTTTTTTTTCTTAGCTAGTTCCTTGGTAAAGAATATTGGAATGAATTGATGTAGTGTTAAGTATTTTTAGTAGAAAGAAATAGAAATCCCATAATAATATATGAGAAATATTTCATTGAAAATTGATTTTGAGATAAAAGTTTATATGGTCTAATATAATATCAAAACTTATAAATCTAAACATATATGCCATCTAATAAAATTAAAAATTGAAATTCAATTAAAGATTGATGGGTCCAAAAGAACCACCATCTTGAGAGAACATGTTAAAGATCCCACATAAAAAAGAATAAAAATCTCATAACAATATATATGAAATATAAATTATTTCCTTTATTATCAAACTTCATGCCATCTAATATATTATCCGTTTTTCTTTCAAACTTAGTTAGACAAAGGTCTTAGTTGGCGTCAGATAATATCAAGTCACTGTTACACAGACTCTTACTTCTACTCCAAAGTAGTGTTTTATACGAGTAAAAGAGAAAAAATTTCGGATTAGTTTTTGTCCTTGTTATGGTGGGAGGGGTCATTAACATCCATCCCAAACACTCGTCACTCTCCTTTTCTTTATATGACATACAGGTTTTTTTTTTTTTTTTTTTTTTTTAATCTTTTATATTAAATAATGAGCAATACTTAGGTAGAGTGTGTAAGTATTTCAAAATACTTACTCATCCTTACAACCACACATTTTTATTTTTTTTGCATTTTTCTCTCCATCAATCAAAGATAATTTTTTTTTTTTTAAAGTAAAAATATGTAGCTATGAAGTAGGTAAGTATATCCAAAATATTTATCCATCCTTATCTAAGTATTGCTCTTAAATAATATTCTATCTCATTTCAATCTTTCAAAAATACCTTCAAAACTCCACTAAACTCATCTCTTCCACTTGTTCGAAATACTCTACAGATTTATAAAAAATAAGTATAAAACGTGTTAAGGATTCCACATAAAAAAAAGTGAAAATCTCATAACAATATAAAAAAGATATAAGTTACTCCCTTTATAGTCAATTGGTTTTGAGGTCAATCTCAAATTATCTAATATGGTATCAGAGTCTATTAAGCCAAAATGGATATTCGGTTGATTCAAGATGCACCATTTTGAGAAGGTATATATATTAAGGATCCCACAACTAATTGATTTTGAAGTATTCTTTAATAAAAAGTTCATTTTTAATTCAAATTGAAAGGTATTTTTTCAAAATTTATATTTCTTTCATTCAACCCATATATCACGATAATTATGTTATGTAGGTCGTTGGATACGGTGGGACCCATTCGTGGGGGTTAGTTGGGTTTGAACAATTATACTTTTCCAATGCAATGATATTGGCAAATCATATCCAGTAGTGGAGAGTGCCACGTGGGAGAGGGTGTTAGATTTTTATTTAAAAAATTTCATGCATGCATGCATGCATGCAAAGCGAAATCTTGTTTAAAACGGAGAGTCCCCAAAAGAAGGAAAAGAAGTCATTAAAGAGAGGATTTGATTAAACGACAATAACACAAATATTTATGTTAAACTATAACGTTTTTTACCTCAAAAGAACCGAGATACAACTGGAATGTCTGCCTTTTTAAAATTATATAACTATTTAAAACGGTTAAAATATAGTAATAGAATAGGAACATGGATCTCTAGCCTAAACCCTATTTTGCGTTTTGAAAACACTTTTAAAATTAAAATATCTATTAAATTTAAGAGTTCATTTATTTGTTTTAATTTTAAAAAAATTGAATCTATTTCTAATCAATTTATCTATGATAAATTTCAATTAATTTTTAGTCAAATTTCAAAAATAAAAGTAAAGTTTTTAAACTACATTTTAGTTTTGAAAAAAAACATCAAAAGTATCAAACAAGACGATAAAGAAGCTTGAAGTAGATTTCACTTAATTTCTAAAAATCAAAATAGATTTCATTTAATTTCTTAATATTTTCGTTTTACTTTTTTAAGGAGACTTGGGTGAATGATGGGTGATTTTGCCGTTTGAATGGAAAAAGGAATATGTATAGTTATTTTTTTATTCAATAAGATTTAGTAAGAAATTTGAATCGACATTATTTCATTCCACCAAGTTATAATTAATAATAAGGGTAAAGTGTCTTCTTAAGATCAAAATCAGCTTTTTTCTCCACCTTGTTAATAATGATATATGCAATGGGGAATGTGTAATATTTATACATCTCTACTTTTCTCTCTCTAGATGTCCTTATCTTTTTCTAATATTTATTATTATTTATCATCTCTCTCTCACACTAGAAGAGACATAATAAAGAGTGTAGAAAATAATGGAGGGAAGACACTTTAAAACATATAAAGTATATATCAATTGAGAAACTTTATGGAATATATGTCTTAATCTATGATGTTTCTCGCTTGGGTGGCTGTTCTTGTTCTATGATGTTTGTCTTTCTTTCTGTCTCTAAATGGAGGTTTGCTATTGGTGGGAGTGGGGCTTTGTGATTATGTTGGTTTGACTGAGTGGAAAAAGTAGAAAAGAAATAGAATTAAAAAGGGTGTTGATGGAAGAAATAGAAGCAAGGATGAGAAGAAAAAGAAGGGAGGAGTTGTTGGAAGATCTCAAGAGGAATTTTTTTCACTACTAGTCTATTCTAATATATATTAAATTTAGACAGAAGTAATGATAACAAAGGAAAAAAAACCCTCTTGCATTTTCATTTATTCACACAAATATATGTTGTAGTTAAAATATCTAACCTTAGAATATATTTACAATATTCATACTTTAAAAGATATTTACAAAATTAAAATATACTATATAAATCTAAATATTGTATTCCTATAATTTCTAATGTACTCTCCGAGGTTGGAACATTTAAATTTCAAATGTTCAACTTGTTTGGCAAAATTTTAAATCGTTGTTTTTCAAGTGTTTTAGTTAAAATGGCAGTCAACTAGTCTTCGGTGAAAACAAGGCTTAGTAGCATGATTACAGATAACAACTGATCCTTAAAAATAAAATGAAAACTTACCTCCATATGCATAGTACTATTATGAAATCCATCATTCTTTATAATATCAAGAGCAAATTAACTACCACAAAAGAATTTTATATGTTCAATGGTTTCAACAATTTCATCTCACAAGTAGCAACAATTATTGTATGATACTCAACTTTAATAGGCGAACGAGACACGTTTACCTATTTTTTAAAAGTTTTCTAGGAGATAGGAGAAGAATCAAGAAAAGTATATCCATTCAATATATAGACAAACCGCTCAATCATTATCGTAAAAAGTGATCAAACTCATTTCATCCATAAATCGTAACAAAAAACTTTAACCTAGAGGGTTCTTCGAGTAGCATGATATTCGTAGGGCCGCATCTCAATGTTGAACCCATTGAACACACAAGAATTGTGCAAAAGTATGCACTAAATAATACCATTCAAAATGTGTTACTCAGATAAATAAATAAGAAGTCTAGCTAAGCGACAATATTGGTCCAAGTGTTAATGGATGATTCTGCTCCATATGCGTGTCAACAGGTCTACACCCTAGCATGCTAGTTTTTAAGTCAAAATTTCTAAAGCATATTTGTGTTGACAAAAGAATATTCTTTCCTTACTACGAGTCACTTCAATGCTAAAAAAAGTACTTCTAAACGTTAAATCCTTCATATGAAAATATGATTGCAAATAATCTTTAAATCTTAACACGACATCATGAGATGAAATTTCTTAATTAAGTTATCGAAATACATAAGAACATGAAATGATACATGTAACAATCCGAATTTTCCTAATTAAATTATTTAGTTTTAAGCTATTAATTAAATGAAAGAGAATTGATTGAAATGGAATTAATTAATTGGTTTAATGGGTTTACAAAATTGAAATAGTATTTAATTAGTGTTTTCTTAATTAAATAAAGATTTTAAGTTTTAAATGTGAGTTAAAGCCCTAATTTAAACTCATATAAATACTAATTTTTTCTCAACTCTTTAGGTTATTCCAACAGTCCAAAAAAAGACTTACACTCCTAACCAAACAACCCCCTTCTTCTCCAAACTCTCTCTCTCCCTCATCTCTCCAATAAAGAAAACGCATATCTTATTTCGTAATTATACGGAGCTAGAGAGTTCTGTTTTCAAATCCGAGACCAGTTCCATGCTCAGAAGGAAGAGAGCTTACCGAAAAGGTATGGCAAGCTCCGTTCACCCACCAATTATATCGGCGATTTGACCTTTAAATCTGTACCTTCTTTTGTAGATATACGGAGTTCGACAGCTTTGTTTGTAAATCCCAGGCCGGATCCGTGCTCAAAAGGAAAAGAGCTTTTCAGAAAGGTATAGTTTGAGAGCTTCGTGTTCCGTCGCCGCCGCTGTCGTGCTCTAGCGAGCCTCCTACGAGAAATTTTGACCCGAGCCCCGTTTGCTCAGTTTTCCGTCCCAAGTCTGTTTTTGGCAGTTTTAGGCAATTTCGAGACCCCTAACTTGTTGTTTTTCTTGTTTTACTTATTTATGCCCTAAAATCAATGTTATTTGTTTGATCGATTTCTTAGCTTGAGGACTTTCAAAAGTTGTTTATGTATATTGGCCAAGGTAAGGACATTCTTCATCCAACCCTAGGCTTAAACTATTACCTAGTATGTTATAAGTACGACTGTTGAATGGGTTCATGGATAATTGATTGTTTGACTATTCATGTCAATATGATACCGGGATATCTGGTAGATACGACATGATTTTACAGATGTTACACATGGGTGCTTTGGTTGTTGGTTGTACTAATTTAGATACTGTGATTGTTTTGATTCAGATATTCTGATAGGTAAATATGTTGTAAATGTTACACATGGATAACAATTTATGATGCCTGTGTTAATCATAGAAGAAACCAATGTTATTCAAGAGATAGTGTCTAATATTACTATTAAGTGATTTATGCCCATTATTATCATTCAGAGGTTTATGCCCACTATTATCATTCAGGGGTTTAAGCACATTATTATTATTTAGGAGTTAATGCCCATTATTACTATTAAGGGGTTTATGCCCATTATTATTATTCAGGGGTTCGTGCCCTTTATTATTATTATTCAAAGGTTAGTGCCAATTATTACTATTAAGAGGTTTATGCCCATTATTATTATTCAGGGGTTTACTGCCCATTATTACTATCAGGGGTTTGTGCTCAGTGTGCCTCAGGGGTTTTGTACCCAATGATTGCCCAGGGGTTCGTGCCTATTGTTTTGTTATTGATAAAATATGTAACGTTGCTCTTATAAATGTGCTTAATGATTCTGTCCAGGGATTCTTACTGAGTTAAAGACTCACCCTTTCCTCTGTGGTTTTCCATAGGTACTTGTGAGATGCATCAGGATGATTGATTGGAGCTGCGATGACCATGTGGATGTGTCTATTATTTATTGTCATAATTTATGTTGGTGTCATTATCCTTTCCGCATGAACTGGGTTTTGAGGCATGGTTATTTCAACAACTAGATTTATATGTCTTTTCATGTTTTCACTATGGTACCCTGATGAATTGATTTTCTAAACTTGGATATGTTTCATGAAGTTTTAATAAATGAACGTTTTGTTTTTAATTATTCAATAAACATGCATGGTTGTTACAATTTAAGCCCATGCATTTATAGTAGAGACCTAGATTGAGACCCTAGATCGGGTTGGGTCTTTACAATACATTACTTCGAATAAAACTAAACGAGCAATCAACATAGAGCTGTGTAAAACCATAAACTTGTAATTAAATATTAGATCACTTAGCAAATCACTATCAAGGAGCCTGGTTCAAACTGTAAAAGACTTACACTCCCTACAAACATCCCTGGAGTTGAAGTATTATATTTTAGAGGAAGTTTCATATGCAACTCTTCTTCTAGATCCACATGAAGAAATCATTATGAACATCTATCTAATGCAATTTCCAATTATATCTTATAACAAGAACAATAAGAAAAGAGATGAGCAATCTCCATTTTTGCCACGTGTGCAAAAGTTTCATTATAATCAACACCTGAAACTTGGTGATTTTCAAAACAACCAAACGTCCATTGTGACGTTTAATTTCACAGGTTGATTGATAAGTGGGCTATTAAAGACATCTTGACACGAGCTTGAGGGAAAATGTTGATTTATTTTAAGAATTTGCATTTATTTATTATTTATGTATTTGGTTTATTCCATATGTATATTTTCTTTATAGTAAATACTACCTTATGTAGCTTAGTCTCCCCCTATTCAAGAGAGCTTCAATGAGTAAAAAATAAAATATTTCTTCTTTATTCTAAAAATGCTCACTATAATATGAAAAGTTTGACCAAATAAATTTTCTTGAGGTGTTTTTCCATCCAATACGGGAGAAGAAATTCTATCTATAAGACACACAACAATGAGAACACATTCCACCTAAAATACTTTAGACTATTTTACGTGAAAAGGTCAAACTTGAGCAATATTAAGAATATGCATATAATTACGCTCAACTCTACTATTTTTTTTTTACAGTATCAATAGAAGATGCTTATTGCAAAATTCCCTTCTTTGCAAAAAGAATTTCAAAAAAAAAAAAAAAATCTTAGCCATTACACTTATGAGAATACACCCAAGTAGCATGAAAGTAATTATCAACAATGATAATAAAAAAATATGCGCTACAACTAGACAAATCATTATTTGGACCGAGAATATCGTAATGATTTAAATAGAAATATATGATGCTTTATTAATACTTAAAGGAAAGGAATTACAAGGTTATTTAATCATAAAATAAATTTGACAATCAATATAACAACTTTTATTCAAAGATAACTCAAACGTCTATGCCATAACATTTTTGCATCAGTAATTGCTACTTTATTTACTAGAAAATTACAATCGCGAAGCGACGCCTAAAAATGGACTTCATTACACTACACCCTTCTCAAATTAGATTTCACAAACTAGGAGTGTTCAAACAACCCGACAACCCGAATAACTCAAAAATCCAACCCAATTTTACGGATTGGGTTGGGTTAAAAATAATTTTGGATTGAATTAAATTTAATGAAATTTTCATGGGTTGGTGATAGCTCTCAAATAGAGCATAAATTAGGTTAGTTTATTATACATTTTTTTAAGGTTCAAGGGAAATAATCAAGCTATAAAAGACTTAATGCGAGTAAAATTGTTAGAAATTGCACACATTCATCATTTAGCATAAAAAAGGCTTAGCATCGCATTTTAGAGTAGAAGAATGAATAAATTGTGTTCATTGCGTTACAGTGCAGGGAATGCGAAACGTAGGTGCTGGAGAACAAATCAATGAGAACAGCAAAACACAAACGCAACACAATGCAATCACAAGGCAGTCGCGTTAGAAGAATCACGCTAATAAAGAAAGAACAAAAAAAATCAATCAAACAATCAAATTGGCATCAATCACGAAATTCCAGCAGAAATCAAGGAATCTTGCATTTATGAAGATATTCCAACTCACCTAAACTTGCTTGGCAAGTAAATCAACTCTATATATAGCAAGAAAGAAGCTATAATCGATGAGCTGGTAGGGGTGGCCAGAGCTGGTTGGTTGGCCAGAAGCAAATCTTCGTGAATCGGATCTGGTGGTGTTCGTAGGAGCTCATGACAAGGAGTCTGCACACTTCACAACTGTCCCAATTCCTATCTTTTATGTTAATATTTTATTAGTTAGGAGTAGACTATAAAACTATTACAATTTTAGTAATGAGATATCTAAATTTCCCTTATTATTTGTTGTTCATTTCTATGTCCCATTAGATAGGAGCTATGGTGAGAATTCGTATGTAGAATGCATGCTGACATTGTAGGTTTTTAGATTTTATATGTTAGGAATTGTGCCCTAAAGGCTTAGTAGTTTGTAATTAAAGAAGAAACATTTAATGTTAAATTTCAGTTATTAATTTATTATTTTATTAATTGGGCATTTAATATACAAACTTCTTTCAGCTTTATCACATTAATTGGATTAATAGCAATATACCTATGGTTATTTCGATGTACACTTGGACAAGTATGTGAGACATACAAGTTAATAACTTAAAACGACTACAGTATATGGACTAAGGCTGGGCACCTAAGTCTTGGTGACACTATTGGTACGACCCGCTTTGCAAAGGTTGCAAACAACTTGTTGCTGGTTGTTCATGTGGAGACATGTGAGTGGGGGTGCCAATGCAAAAAAAAGTTTTTGCATAAGGCGGGACCAGAAGTTTTATGATCGATCTAGTAATTCTGTTATAGAATTGTATCAACTACTTCATTAAGGATGATCATATGTCAATGTGATCTTAATCCTGAGTAGGTTGTGAACTCCTGCTTTATGAAAGCGTCATTTGATGTGCATGAGTGAGACCAGCCAAACAACGCTGGGTCAATAAGCCTCCCTCGTTGGAGATTGTCGTAGTTAGTGGTTGGGAACGCAACATCACAAGAAGGAATTCACGTTTTCCCGAAATTTGAGAAAGATGTCTCACATAATTCATGTTCTCTTAAGAACTGATTTTGGGGCTTGGACAAAGGGATCCCCCCTCTCATTGGCCCGAGAGGACATTGATTTATAGTTAGACTATAAACACTTGTTCATTAGAGGAATCGTGGCGCTTAAGGAGAAAGATGTAATCACAGGGGTAGAAAAGATTTCTGGTCCCATCTGTGAATTACGAACAAGCTCGTGAAGGATCATATGACAGATGACCGATTATATCCGTGGACGTTAACTTGTCATAT